>CAIGRH010114531.1:0-12518 GCA_903798295.1 Fraxinus nigra | reverse complement strand
CGCATAATTGCGCCTAGGCGCGCACAATGAGACTAGAAAAGCATTATTCTTTCTAGATTCATGCTCGAAGAACATTTAAAGTCTTTAAAATGAATGTCTTACAAATGCAAGATCATCATTATTAACGACATGAGAATATGAAAAACTTTTCGCTTGAATTAAAGGGTTACTTCAGCTCACTTTGAGACAATTTTACATGAGCCAAACCCATATTTTTCATTGAATTTTGACCCAAGACGTGTCCGTAGACCAACTCATAATTGTTACATGAATAATATACACAAACCAAATGGAAGATTCTGCTAGCATGGACCGCACCCGTCCCCATCCCCAACCCCAACACACAAAGGACGAAAACATGAGCTATTGCTATCCAAAATTAAACATAATCCTACTTTTTTTCTTTTTTTTTTGGATCGATAAAAATTAATTAATTGATAAGAAACATTTACAAATTAGACGGGCANCTTTGAGACAATTTTACATGAGCCAAACCCATATTTTTCATTGAATTTTGACCCAAGACGTGTCCGTAGACCAACTCATAATTGTTACATGAATAATATACACAAACCAAATGGAAGATTCTGCTAGCATGGACCGCACCCGTCCCCATCCCCAACCCCAACACACAAAGGACGAAAACATGAGCTATTGCTATCCAAAATTAAACATAATCCTACTTTTTTTCTTTTTTTTTTTGATCGATAAAAATTAATTAATTGATCAGAAACATTTACAAATTAGTCGGGCATACCCGAGCAAAATAACACAACTGTGTTTCAAAAGAAACACAATACATAAAAAGTCGGGCATACTCGAGCAAAATAACTCATCTATGCTTCAAACGAAACAAATACATCCAGAAGTCGGGCATACCAGAGCAAAATAACTGAACTATGCTTCAAACGAAACAGAATACAACCAAAAGTCGGGCATACCCGAGCAACATAATCCTACTTTTTAGAACGACTTGAGGTGGTAGACACTATTTCAATAGAAGAAGCACTAATTGTGGTTTATCATCCAGAACAATGTTATGGGCTTCCCAATATAGCGAGACCTCCCAAAGTTGATCATTATGATAGCTACGACAAATTTGTTTGGGAGGTTCCTTGATTGTCCTTATAAGGCGCTTGAAGATAATTTTTCTTACGATTATTATCCGGTGCCAATGCCTTTTATCTCTATTGTTTTTCTCGAAAAGAAATAATCTTGTTACCTTTGACCAACAGTCCAGGGCCCAAGGTTTTGCTTGGCTTTTACTTTAGAAAAGGATAGAGAAAATTACATACTGGCCGAACTAGACGGAAATGTGACTTTCCAATTAAATTTTCAGTAGACCATTTATGGCCAATATTAATTTTTGACCGGTTGAATAAAAAACGACTGTTCAAAGGACAATTCAATGCATTCGTGTACGTTGACATCACAAATATTGAAATCCAGTAACGTGCACGGTCTTACTATTAGTTGTCATTTTGTATAGATGTACAATTATAACATATGTCAATGTCTTTGATCTTTGATCTTTGATTTGTTTTTTACTCCAAGAAACAACAAGTGAAATTTGATTAATTATAGAAGTTTTCTGTTCGGTTTCTTATTTGGATTTTGCTACTTGTATATCAAAATGGTACTTAAGTGAGATGCCGAAAATGATGTGGCATTACATAATCTCTTATATAAATCTTGATATATACATGTAGTAAGATCTTTCTTATTTTGTGATGAATTTAAAACTTGTAGGGTCCTTTCAATTTTACCCCTTGGCCTTGAAGAAAACTCCTCCCCTTTTAACCTCAATATCTCATTTGACCATATTTATGACCACTCGAAGAAACAACTATTGTGGTATGACTGCGTCTACAACAATAGTAATATCAAATTCGAATTTTGTTCACGTGCATTTATAGTTAATCAAATATCTGATACGTACGCAATTTTCATAGTTAAGGACATTTGAATTTGAACTTACTCTTTTATCGACTCTAATACAGTGTTAATTAAGAGCTTGCCAGATCTTAATAAGTTACACTTTGAGTTGAGAATCAAAGATTCCCATAAAGGGATAGAAACACTTCTTCTTTCCGAATTTTGTAATGGCAAGTTAATGCAATATTATAAAAAGTTGATTTGACCAATAATTTGTGAACTTATCAAGTGAAAACCAATTCTATACTAAAGAACAAAAGATGTCTTTTTCATCTCGTGCAGCTAGCAAGGTCTGTCCAAAGGCCATTTAGTGAGTGGGTATATATGTAAAGACTATCATTGTACATGTATTATAATATTATAGTTGGAATCTAGATTAAGACAACATATTTTCATGGTTGGGTCCTACTCGTAATTTTTCCTTATTTGGTACCTCAAAAAATATTCAACTACATCAGACGTTTGGAAGGCATATTCATCTTCTATGTGGTTGTCACTCCTTGTCCGCACGAGTACTCTGAGTGCGTTGATGAGTGATATTCTTATGTAGTCAATGAAATTTGCATGATTAAGAGAACTAGATAGAGAAAGTCATGTTTGAATGAACTTATAAGATTTCGTTATCACTTCATTGAATGAAATATAGATCATAATCTCTTACGAGTGACGAATTCTCTATTGATCACTTGCAACATTCATATGATTCTTGACATACCCGAACGATACCGTATTAGCGATCCTTGGTAGAACAACATCCAACATCACCAAAATATGTATGTCCTCATATAAGGTACTATGATGACTTCAAGCAAAAGAATCAATTCCACTACCGAACGTTACAAATTAACCACTAATGCTCAGGTAGTTATCCATGTGGAATCTTCCCAGTGAATCTCCAATGTTTTGTTATATAACAAAACATTCACGTGTTTATTTAAGCACTACACTTTAACTTGTGATATCAGCTATACATCATAGTAAAAAATGTCACACGTAACGGTCTATCCGTAATAACGATATATGTATCTCGTTATTACATACGACCACAGACGATTTAAGATTCAGTCACGTATAATTTGTATCTCATAATCACAACTCCTTGTGATTAACAAATTATTTAAGATTATGTCATATGTAATTTGTATCTCACATTCACAACTCTTGTGATTAACAAATTACTAATACTTGAATCTACGGATTCTATTATTTAATTTGTTAGATCATTAATTCAATTAAATAATAGATATTACCATAAATATGCATCAATTATATATATTAAAAATGTTTATATTCAAAGTTGATTGGATTTAGGGCATACCACTTACAAAAAGATGTCGTTGCAATCCTGACGGCTCGGCTGATTACTCAGAACTCTCGACTACTTCATTTTCTTGTTGGGGCCCTCATTCGGTCCTCCTAAGTTGTTGACTTCACGACCAACACGGGCTCTTGCCTATTGATGCAATTATTTTATCCCTACCAACAACATCAACAAGAGTACTTGTATATACGTAGGAGTGCACGTTAAATCACTTCTGCCATCAGATTTTTGGAATTGAGACCACTTGATGCTTCCTTTGTTTATTATATTATCGTTTGATTCTTCAACTGCTCGACTAATCCACCTTAATACAATCCTATTGAATCCTTATATCCTACCTAATTAACCTCTAAGACTATACAATCATTCCTTTTTAGCTTTAAACAAATGCAGCAATCTCAAGTTGCTTAATAATCTATTTTGCTTGGGCATCAAACCTCATGCATAATCATTTTGGTGAAATATAAGAGAATCCAGTTCCATTATTTTATCTAATCAAGAAGAGTAATACTATTCATCCTCATTGGGGTTACAAATACAGTCTATGTGGCGTTAATGTGACATTAAATGATAGGTGAAATTAAATAAGTCATTTAATTTCACCTTTCATTTAACCTGTCACTTAAAGCCACCTAAACTGTATTTATAACACAACTGGGGATGAATAACATTACTCAATACAGTCTATGTGACGTTAATGTGACATTAAATGATAGGTGAAATTAAATAAGTCATTTAATTTCACCTTTCATTTAACCTATCACTTAAAGTCATCTAAACTGTGTTTGTAACCCCACTGGGGATACATAACATTACTCAATCAGAGTAATGTTATCCATCCCCACTGGGGTTACAAACACATTTTATGTGGCGTTAATGTGACATTAAATGATAGGTGAAATTAAATAAGTTATTTAATTTCACCTTTCATTTAATTTATCACTTAAAGCCACCTAGAGTAATGCTATTCATCCCCACTGGGGTTACAAACACAGTTTATGTGACATTAATGTGACATTAAATGATAGGTGAAATTAAATAAGTTATTTAATTTCACATTTCATTTAACCTATCACTTAACGCCATCTAAACTGTGTTTGTAACCCCACTGGGGATGAATAACATCTCAATCAGAGTAATGCTATTCATCCCCACTGTGGTTACAAACACAGTCTATGTGGCGTTAATGTGACATTAAATGATAGGTGAAATTAAATAAGTCATTTAATTTCACCTTTCATTTAACATATCACTTAAAGCCACTTAAACTGTGTTTGTAATCTCATTGGGGATGAATAACATTACTCAATCAGAAACTTTCGGTGTTGATAACAAGCGAACTTAGGAAATTGAAGAAAGTTTTTTTTATATATATATATATTTATAATACCAAAAGAAGAATAGAATAGTTCTCAAGATTCAAAATAATTTCTCATTCAAAACCCTAAAGTGGTTAAAAGAAACTATAAAAAGAAAGTCATATCCAAAACCCTAGTGTAATTTGAGATGTAAAATAGGATTCGAGGAGGAATATGTCTCAAAACTTTGAAATATTTCTTCGAGATTAAAGTTCCAACCACTAAATAAAATTTTAAAAACACAGAAGACATATTCCAATGCCAATATATATATTCAACTCTTAGATACGCCACAGATTTGTCAAATCTGAGAATAATACAGCTCATATGGGGAAAAACGATCAGTAAAGAAATACTCAACAAAAACGTCACTCCCTTTCTCATTCTGGTGGGTGTCTACACGCTTTAGTAGCCCCTGTTTAGTTGGGATTAAAATTAAATTTTCAAAAAATTTTGATAAAAGTTGACGAAATGTAAAAAGTTGTGGATTCCATAAAATATTTGATTAAAATTAATTGTTGACTTTGAGTTAAATTAAAATATGTACCAAACAAGATCTTAGACTATTATTATCACATCACAAAATGCAGTGTCCCCACAGAACTTACAATTTGCGATGTTAGCCCATGTCACAAAATTAAGCTCGTGCAAGCTCGGCTTATGATCACAAGAAGTATAATTAAAGCACATGAAGGGTAATTCCTGAGCTTTTACGTTTTTCTCTGTTTTGCACCAGTCTCATCCAAAATATGTACTATGTTTATTCATTTTTATAATAAACACTGCAACACATTGTAGTTTAATTAAAAAGAAAAAGAAATTAGAAGAAGCCCAGCACGGATTTCTAAAATGCTTCCAACTGTACGGCCACCCAATACTTCATGAATTGACAGCAGCCTTTGTAAAGTAGAAAAGGTAACGGTAGATTATGGGTGTCTACCACGTGGCCTTTACAAAGATTTACCTCCAAGGCTGGCGCTGATCATTGATAGGTGAGATCCTATTAGTGGGTGGCGGCTGCGACTGCGGTGATGTTTGTGGTACCGATGACGGATGCTGTGGTCATGGGTGCTGGTGCCGTGGAGGAAGCAGCCAACAATTCCGGTGCTTGGCCCTGCCATAACCCTTTCCCAAGCTTCATCGGCCTCCACCCCACGTTTGAGGAATGCCTCCGTCGCGTCGAGGTGGTGCATATTCCATTTCAGTTGGTTCTGGAGCCCAAGAATATTTTGGTGTTGACGAGACGCCAATTTGCAAGTGTTTTCTTTGATTTTATGGATTGCTGCCTTGAGAATCCTAGCCCTCGTTTCATCATCAACAACTGACTCATTCCTGAAAAATTCATCCATTTCTGGCACGCCAATGGCACGTTTGATTCCCTGTGTATAATTTGCCTCAAGGTCGAAAAATTCCCTAGCTTCATCAACCAAACCTACATCAACCATTTGATCTACACGTTTCGACACAAATGAATGCAGGATTGCCATAGCTACATCCACCCAAAGGAAGCAACACTCATAGTTTGATTGAAACTCTATATCATCATTTACCAATGCCTTGATGTATGAATTCGAGCCACCGGCAATGATCGGCAGCCGGCCTTTTCTCATAATGGAATCAACTGCTAGTGATGCATGGTGTACAAAATCCTCAGAAGTGAAGTCCACATCAGGATCAATTACTCCTAACAAATGGTGGGGAATTCCACGACACTCTTCTTCTTTCACTTTGTTTGTTACTATATCAAGACCTTTGTACACTTGCATTTTATCAGAATTCACAATCTCTGCATTAAAACGGGTGGCTAAATCAATGGAAAGTCTTGATTTGCCCGTCCCTGTTGGACCAACTACTATAACAACCTTGTCCTTTTGGCGCCGAATAAATTGATCCATTTGAAGTCCCCTTGGAAAATTTAGAAGGGACTGTGCTTGTTTGCAGGCAGGCAGTGAAATCATCATAGCTAGCAAACCTGTTTTTTGATAGAAAAAGTAAAAAAACTTAATCTGTGTGCAAAAAGTGCAATATACACTTAAAAAAAATGATAGAAAAAGATTTTTCTCAAATATATATGCAGATACACAAGAAAAACAATAAGCTGGGGAGGATAACTATCCCTTTATATACCTGAAGACGTGGCGAAATGCAGAAGAAAATCTGAAAATCTGTGAAAGCCTTTTCCTGTTTTTGCTTCCTGAAAAAGTTCAGATGAAAAAGAAAAAGTAGGACAGTTGGAGCAGCAACGTATAATCAATATAAAGAAGAGATTTATTTTCTGTATGTTTATGCTGTGGTATTATGAGCACCTCTATGATATATACAGACAGAAGAAAAAGAGAAAAGGTATATGGAGAAAGTGCATGTTTTGTGTTCTTAATTAAGAAAGATGAATGTGTATAGCTAGTTATATGTGCTTATTCGAATCCCCTGCACAATTTGTAGAACTGGGCTGGTATTTATGGAGATGAAAAGTGGTTGTCATGCATATTTCTTATGTAGAGGTCAATGTGAATAGGGGTGTTCAAAAGTTCCGAACCGAACAATTCTTCATAAGTTAAATACCCGAACGGTACCCGAATCGAGAACCGATGGATTTGAGTCGGGTGTCGGGTCTAGACCAAGAACCGAATAATCGAATAAGAACCGAAACTAAATAATTTTTTTATTTTTTTTATTAAATTAATTAAATTATTTTATTTTTTCTAAATAAATTAACAAATTAATTAAATAAATAAAATCATTTCATAATTTTAATTTTAAAGTCGATTAGAGTCTTTTTCCATGACAAGTCAAACAGTTGANCCGAACCGAACAATTCTTCATAAGTTAAATACCCGAACGGTACCCGAATCGAGAACCGATGGATTTGAGTCGGGTGTCGGGTCTAGACCAAGAACCGAATAATCGAATAAGAACCGAAACTAAATAATTTTTTTATTTTTTTTATTAAATTAATTAAATTATTTTATTTCTTCTAAATAAATTAACAAATTAATTAAATAAACCAGATCATTTCATAATTTTAATTTTAAAGTCCATTAGCCCAAATGAATTATTGATATGGATCACTGATATTTTAATATTAATATCTACTTTTTTGTATTTGTATGCATAAAATTAATGTTATTCGACACCTAGTTATTTATATATTTTTGAACTGAACTACGTTAATTTGTAAAAATTACGAATGAAATGTCATTAGTTATATTTATGTAGTGTTGTTGTAAATGTTAAAAAATTTAATTATAGTACGGAACTAAACGGAACCGAACGGACTCGAACCCGAACGATTCCATAATTATATTTGGACCCGACGGTTCCATTTATTAAATACCCGAGAATTTTGGAACCGAACCGAGTTAAACCACGTTCACATAAATTATTATCCTTCTATTTGACAGGTGTAGTGGTGATAGCAGATAATTGATTGTCCAATGACAAAATATTATGTGGTATTTTGTCAAGGAATATGTCATTTTTTTCAGACAATGTAGCATGATTCATATTTTTTTCTTTTTATGTTGTGAAGTTTACCCTATAGAGGTTTATAAATTATAAATTATATTTTTGTGGAAGTTTGGCAAAATTAGGTGAAATTATTCAATCGTAATACCAGGGTGGTATTAATGTATAAATCTCACGTCTATAGAAGAAATATTAATTAACATATAAAAATTTGCTCTACTTCATTTAATCAATTTGTATTTAAAGATGGAATCTCAAACTATAATATATGGTGCATTAATGGTACCCCTAGTTTATAAATAAGGTTGATTATTTTCTCTTGATTGATTACTGTGATTATTTGTTTCTACTTCGGTATTTGTTTGTGACCTTAACCCTAGTGAGTACATGTAGCAAGTATGATACATGTTTCGGGTTTGAAACAAGCGGTAAAATCTGTTATTCCTATTTTATTGGTTGTCTTGATTATGCAAACGTTAACTTTATGTTTTGATTGCTTGCAGATTGATTGAGTATCAATGTGGAGATCTATTGGGTCAATAAATCCCGTGCGATGATATTAAATCGATGTTGGATAAATTGAAATATTGACATCTCAATGAAATGATCCAAACCTAGAACTATTTGGGCCATTGAAGGTAGTCTAATTTAGTTAGAGCTGCTCGTGGTCTATTTCCCCACTTCTTGGATGGCTTATAAGTGTAGGCTCATGTATTGATTTGGACTTGGCCTTTTATCTCTCTATACATAATGTACATTATAAATTTGCTGCCCATCTTTTTTGATGTTTGTGTGCGTTCACTTCCTCGAAAGAGAGAAATCGATTGTTTCTTTCATTCGTTTTTCTTCTTCCTTTTGCCTTTGTGACTGTTTGAGTGGGTGCCTTTGTGGTTGTAATAACACGGTCACTTTGTGTCCTTTGTGGGTGCAACCATAGCAACCGAAGTGTTGGAAAACAGTTGTGGTTATCGGGTTGTTAATTGAGGGGGTAGATTTCAATTAGATTGATAAATTGAGCTCGGATTCCATAAATCAAAGATCAATTCCACTACACTTACATTTTTCTCTACTTTTTAGTAAAAATAAAATAAAAAAGGTTAACATCTTCCTGAGATATAAGTTGAGCTCAAGGTTACAAACCAATGGATAGTAATCCAGTTGTAGACCGCACTCGTGAAGATATAAGCTACATGAGAATAGAAAATTAGGCAATAAATATTGCGCGCGCACCACTCCCGTGCGTGTGTTTAAAAAATTTCAAGTCTACACTTAGGGCAAGAGCTAAAGGCATTATTCTAATATCTCGGGACTTTTGTTATGCATATGATGATTTTGATACTCAATAATAACAATGAGAGACTAACTTGTCAGAAATTGATTATGAATAGACATTGATGAACTCTAACATGGATGATGATTATGAGAGTGACTATGATTCTACAAAATATTATTCACTAAAATAGTCCAAAACGGCAATGAAAGTTACAAATGTTTAGAGAGATAAAATAAGAAACTTGTCTCTCAAATACAGTGATACATCTACAAAAATTCACCAAGAGATTTTCAAAATAACCATTCGAACAACACCAAAACCCACAACAAAGAAATCACATAAATTCTTACAGTGTTCACTCAGAATATTACACAATCAAGATTATTCTATCACACTCAACACTTAAAATCAGAGATTTTAAGTGAATCAAAACGAAGAGTAACAAACCCTAGCACTCCTCTCTCTCTCTATCAACATGCAGGAGCCCCAGAAGTCTCCAGAAATAATGAACCGTCCGAGTAACCCAAGAGGCCATTGAGCCCAAGTAAGAAATCATTCACCATCCAACGCTGCACATGTCAATCATGAGGAGAAAACATTTCACTTGTAAAAGCATGTTTCTCCAAACACGTTTTTATCATCAAAATACTGGAAGCATACAAAAAGAGAGAACCAGCATTCGATTCCAACATCAAGTTTGGTGGTGGTATGGTGGTTCGACGGTTTGCGAGTATCCAGTGGCACTTAGTGGTCCGACGGAGTCTTCTTTAGTCATTATTCATCGTTTATTCCAACTTTACTAGTCAATTGAGGTACAAACAAAGGTTTTTTTTTTTTCCCTGACGAGACACCATGTGTCATTTCTCTAATATTATGCAAGAAGAAGGTACATATGTGTATTGAGTTGGGATTAGTAAATAAAGATTCAAGGGGAAAAAAAAATCAAAATTGAACATATATTCTATTGGTCATTAATGGTGCATTGGTGCTTATATGGATGCTCTTTATGGAAAGGAATCCCCTGAATTCCTCGTGTTTTGTTAACTCGTGACTTTTTATAGATTGGTCAAGTTTGCCATTATCTTGTAGTAAAAAAGAATAATGACATACATCTCTACTCGAGATGAATAACATTACTCAATGAAAATAGCACTTATTATCGGCTCTTGGTGGGCAAGTTGTTTTCAAGAAAGCAGCGGCAAGAAGAATTTCAAGTACAAAGCTTTGATGCCTTGTTGATTATATTAGTGGTGATAAGACTTGTTAATCAAGTATTAACTAGCATTTCATTATTAATTAATTCCAAATCACAACTTTTCGTCGTTGATTATATTAGTGTCGTGTAATGGACTAGTTGAATTAATTACGTAGCACGCTTCTCTTGATGAATAATGTTGTTTATTCAGATTTGTGATCACTCAAGTTTTAAAAAAAAAAAAAAAAATTTGATATGTGTATTAAGTGTTTTCTCAATCTCTTAATTACCTATTAATTAAGCATCGACGATGTTTCATTTTAATCAAAATAGTCACAAATTTACACGTTCTCTTTAAAGTAGCGATTCGAAAATACTATATTCACGAACTTTCATGAGAATATTCATATTACGCGAACTTAATTTCGAGCTAAAGTGTTCCATATTAAATGCCCCATTTGATAATTAAATTTAAATATTCTTGTGGAAAATAGAATCTTAATATCTATAAAGCGAAAAGAAGTGACATGCAATGATATCAAGTCAATGATGTTAAATATATGTATTTTATATAAACTAAAGATCCCCGTGAGCAACCTTAAGATAATTTAATTTATATTTATACTAGTTAAAGGCTCTTTTCAGTTATTTTATAGTTCACCCAAGGGTCGTTTGATGGTTTGGCTCCTCTTTATTATGATTCCAAAATGTTTATTTAATTTTCTATCTTGAGAAATTAGGCGAACTTTAGAAAAAAAATGACAAACCAGGCCATATTAGTATTTTAATTAATTTATTAAATTAAAAAATATTTTTTTTAAAAAAAAAGTTATTTTGATTGATATGTCCCTAAAATTATTGTAAATTATAGTCTTTATTTCCTTTTATTTCACGAATTGGAGAGAGATTCCCTTCCAATTGAGATTTCTTTTATCAAAGAAATTTTACAATAGCGAAGTAACAAGAGTGCCTTCAAGGTCACAACAACGGAGGTAAGAAGCGATTCCATTCTTATGGTGTGTTTGAGCCATATTATTTTGAAAGAATATATTCTGAAATAGTAGATTGATGGAGAATGTGTGGTTGAAAAATAATGAGAAGTTATTGATGTGATGGAAAATATTATTTTATTAAAAAATGCGTGGTTGAAAATTAGTAGAAGAATGAAAATGAAAATTTTAATGTGTACCAAACATGGGGTTAATCATGTTCTAAGATCGGCAACAACTAGATCAATTACATTCAACATTAAGAGTGACCACAATCCTAAAGAATAGTAGATAATTCGAGGTGAAAGGACATATTAGGTCACAATACTAAATTATTTTAAGCAAATCGAATATATATTCGCATTAAACATTTAACTAATCACGATTCACCAGACATTCATACGGCATACAAATGATAGGAGTCGCCCGCTATATAACAAAGGTCACAACATACTTTTTTTTGTTTCTTCAACGAGCTTTAATGGCTTACCACAATTTGTCAATAAGTTCAATTTTTCATGTAGTTAATCAACATGTTCTTGATATCCACGGAAACGTTATAATAGGATAAAAATTTACCAAATGACTACACAACATAATCTTCAAAAAATATTATTTTAAATTATAACGTGACCATATTTTTCAATTTTCTGAAGAATTGTTATTTCAAAAAATAAAAATAAAAATTAATATGAAGTAGTACTAGTTATCAATTTTTCGCACTACCAAACGAGGCTGGACCGATTATGTGTTGTCAACATTGTACTGGATCCAAATTTTGTTGAATAGGTCCAAATTTCCAAACGGCCCAGTAACAACCATTCGTGTGTAAGTAGTAATCGTGGCCATGGTAGGCCCAAGATCCACTTAAAATTGACCAAGTAGCTTGCATTACTAAGTCCATTTTAAGCCCATTCTCGTTTAACATCGCAGAAATGTTTTAAGAGGAAATTACACTTAGACCTGAAATTAGATTACCAAT
>CAIGRH010114506.1:0-13017 GCA_903798295.1 Fraxinus nigra | reverse complement strand
TTCTCCTCCACGGTCAAAGCTGTGAGCATCTTGTCAATTCCCAGCAACGCATCATCCAAATCTAGTTGTGCAAGTATTGCACGCATCTTAACCTGCCATAGCGAAAATCTAGTACTCCGATCCAAAACTGGAATATCATACTTTATGGAAGCTATCATGAACAAATCAAACCTTGTGCTTTGCGAAAACGAACCTTAACTCTGATACCACTTGTTACAAAACAAGTCAATACCAGAATTTCTCCGATACCACTTGTTAGGATTGATATCACTTGTTGTGACCCCAATTAATGGATTGAGATGTTGAAGTTATATGGCAAAATAATAAAGTATGTGATCAAGAACCAAAGAATAAAAGAAGACAAGAATATAGCNACTGGAATATCATACTTTATGGAAGCTATCATGAACAAATCAAACCTTGTGCTTTGCGAAAACGAACCTTAACTCTGATACCACTTGTTACAAAACAAGTCAATACCAGAATTTCTCCGATACCACTTGTTAGGATTGATATCACTTGTCTGACATCAATTTATGGATTGAGATGTTGAAGTTATATGGCAAAATAATAAAGTATGTGATCGAGAACAAAAGAATAAAAGAAGACAAGAATATGGCAGAAGAATTATGAGATTTTATTGCATCAAGAATAATGGAGAAGATAGAAAAATATTACAATGATCCTAAAAGCCAGTAATTATAAATCTCACACTATAAATTGTATAGAAGAGCCTAGTATTTATAGAAAATATGTAGGGGATGTCTAAGACCTCTTGGTAGAGTTGTTGATGAAGTAGGATGCCAAAAACTGAGTCCAAAACAAAGTAGGAGAAGAAAAAATGCGAAAAACACACATTCGGGCCGAAAAACTTGCTGCGGGCCCGACTCGGCACCTAGGCGCCTGGGGTTCTGCCCCAAAATTTATCCCTCGGTTAATGCTCCAAAAAGTGTATTTTTCTATCCAAAAATCTTCATTCAAGTCAAACTCCTAACTATCATTGAAATTTGATCTTCAACTTGATATATGACTCCAATAACATTCCAAATTTGAATTCATCATGATGTGCACTTCAATTTGAATTCTTCAAATACCTCAACAAAAGAACTGGGTCACATCCAAATTCTAACATTCTAAATAAGTAATTTTTCTCATCAATTAATTCTTCTTCCAGTCTTTTTGTATGATCATTCAAGTTACATTTTTCAGGCATTTCTTGTCCAAAAGGTTCAATCCCTCCCTGATTACAAAAGTCGTGCACATAGGGACCCCTTACTCTTCAGCACAGTACACCCTAGGTTCGTCCTCCTTTATGGCATGTTTGGCAACCAGGTGAGAGAATAACAGGTTTTCAGGCATTAAGCTGGAAGAATAATGGGAGTTCTACATAACTAAGATTACAAACATTAGTAAAAATAGCTAAAAATCAATCCATGCCACGCCATTAAGTAGCCAACTAAACTGTAACACGTGCATTGCACGTGCGTCCACTAGTATTATATAAAAGACATAGTTTTTTTATATTAATATTGTTTTGGGTAATATCTAGTCAAAAACATATTTCAGGCAAGAAACAGTTTTGGACGAGATTAAACAACATATATGTATTATATAAATGAAAGATTGAGTTTTTTTTTTTTAATTAATACTGTTTAGTATTGTATAAGTGGAATGAAAGACGGGGTTCTATGATCATTTCAAGAGGCACTTTGGGGTGCGTAGTAAATTGATAGAATTCCTCCATGCATACATCTTCAGGCCTCATATTCTTATGTAATTTCCAGTTGAATCCATGCAATAAATTGGCCAACATCGAACGAACAATCTTAAGTCCGAGGTTGTATCATGAGCACCTCCTTCGACCCGACCCGAATGGCAATAGACCGAAATTTTGACCTAACATGTCAACTTTCTTACCCAAAAATCTCTCTGGCAAGTATTCTTCCGGTGCATCCCAGTATTTGGGATTCCTGCCTATGCTCCATTCATTAATGAAGACCGTTGTTCCTTTAGAGATGTCATAACCTGTTGAAAAAATAAAATTTGGATAAATATGTTTGTTACTAACAATTTAAGATTTTACATAAAGTGGTTGATTACCGTACTAGAGATAGTAAAGGGTATTGGGTTCAAGTCCCATGGCCATTTATAAAACAATAATGCTATTTTGCCAGAAAATAGATGACATATTAGTTGACACAATAAATGTTGACAAGATGTGATTGGATGAAAAAATTGACTGTGTTTTAAACAGTCCAACAATAGATTGTTATGTGATATTATATCAAGAATTATATCAACCATTATGTATATATGTAACATGATTATTTATAAAAATTGTACATGCCTCGCGGGTTAGAGGGTTCAATTTGAAAATCTTAAATAAATAAATGTGTACTGGCTCTAATATCTTATACTTAGATGGAGTATCTTAACACGGTGTCAAAGTCGGTAAAATTATTGAGTCCCGACTTGTTAATTAAAAATTGTACACATCATACATTTGATTTAGTGAAAANTGATTGGATGAAAAAATTGACTGTGTTTTAAACAGTCCAACAATAGATTGTTATGTGATATTATATCAAGAATTATATCAACCATTATGTATATATGTAACATGATTATTTATAAAAATTGTACATGCCTCGCGGGTTAGAGGGTTCAATTTGAAAATCTTAAATAAATAAATGTGTACTGGCTCTAATATCTTATACTTAGATGGAGTATCTTAACACGGTGTCAAAGTCGGTAAAATTATTGAGTCCCGACTTGTTAATTAAAAATTGTACACATCATACATTTGATTTAGTGAAAAAAAAAATGAATATTTTACCTGCACTAGGGAAGCTTATGAGAAAATTCAAATAATTTAAACTTAATATTAGAGTTAGTAATGCTGGAATAGTATTATGTCTACGTCTAGTCATTATCCATCTACGAAAATTGTGCATGCATTAGACATTTGTTGAAAATTTGGATTTTGTACATTGAAGACGAAATTTAAATAAATAAGCGTATCTAATACCTAATGATTTAAACTTTTAGATGAAATAGATTAACGCTACACCTGATACATTGCAGTCTTCAATGGCGAAATGTGGGATTAGCAGTGGGCCCGCTGGATGTAATCTTAACGTTTCTTTGATTATAGCTTCTATGTAACGTAATTTAGAAAAGTCATTTTCTTCCTCCCATCTCTCTCTTCCAATAACTCTGTCAAGCTATTCAGTTGCCTTCTCAATTATGTGTGGTGTTTTAATAATTTCATGAAATGTCCATTCAACTATTGCCGTCTGTGCTACCTGCTAGCAGGTCCTGTTAGAATTTACAAAAACAAGAATTTGTTACATGAAAAGATGTATTTGTCACTTGCCCCTTCATTTGTGTATCATACGAATAAGAATATAGAAAAATTAAAATTTTAGTAAATTTTGATCAAGTTAACGGAATCTCATGAAATATGTGATAAAAATTAATTGTTCATTTTGATTTAAATTTTAATCTAATTTTGGAAGTTGAACCAAATATGATCATAGGCTATTAGTATTGATTAAAAGATAGAGATATAAAAATCTATCATTTTTTTTTTATATATACAGCTAAATTCATTCTAAATAGGATTATATCATTCTCTATCCCATGAGATATTTTAAAATGTAAGTAGAATTTCCTAACAAGTACTCCTCGTTCAATATTCTCTTCTTCAATTTTATAAAAACAATTTAAAATTTTTGTATCATGCCAATAATGTAAGCCAAACGTGACGTGAAATTAAGTACATATGAACAAAATAAACTGTAAAACTAATTTGCAGAGATATTATTCATTTAATCTCGAAACGGAAATGAAAGAGATCTCCATCTTAAATAGATGGAGAATATTCAGTACAGCTAATAAGGAAGAGACAGCTCAGCAAAACTAAAAACAAACAGAAGGGATTGAAGTTGTAAAACAAAAAACGTATCATTGAACACGCCTGGGCCTGGGCTGCTGCTTTATCTGCTGGGCTGCTGCTTTATTTGCTGGGCCAAGTTGATAGTTCTTCATCCCCCCTCAAGGTGGAGGTTGGTGTAAATCACCCAACCCCATCTTGGAAAGAAGACGAGAAAAGTGAGGAGCAGCAAGAGCTTTCGTAAAGATGTCTGCAAGTTGTGCATGGGAAGGAATATGCTGTGGAAGAATGAACCCAGATTTATATAAATTCCGAACCAAGTGACAATCTATCTCCAAATGTTTCGTGCGCTCATGAAAAACCGAATTTGCTGTGATATGCAAAGAGGCTTTGTTATCACACCATAAAGATATAGGAAGTGTGTAAGCAATGTGAAGATCATTTAGAATATAAGTAATCCATTGCAATTCACAAACTGTACTCCCCATGCTCCGGTATTCTGCCTCAGCCGAAGAGCGCGAAACGGTTGTTTGCTTCTTGGTTTTCCAAGAAATAAGTGCTGAACCCAAGAAAACGCAATATCCAGTGAGTGATTTTCTTGTATCTGGGCAAGACGCCCAGTCAGCATTTGCGTAAGCTTGTAAATGAAAAGAACGCTGTATAAGGAAGAAAAGCCCTTTCGAAGGGCAGCCTTTCAGATATTTGAGCAGATGAATAGCAGTATCCCAATGTGATTCACATGGTGCATGGACAAACTGGCTAAGTTGCTGCACATCATACGTTATATCTGTTCATGTTAAATTCAAGTATAAGAAGTGCCCAATTAACCTTCTATATCTCTCTGGATCAGGAAGTAAAGAACCTGCCTAGTGAATCAGTTTGGTCCCTTTTCGAATTGGCACCTGTGTGGGCTTAGCTCCTATTAATCCTGCATCTTGAATCAAATCAAGAATGTATTTCCTCTGGTTAACATACATTCCTTCACTACTACGTGCAATCTCGAGTCCCAAGAAGTACTTAGCATATCCCATATCTTTAATAGTAAAAGACGTATGCAAGTATTGTTTCACAGTAATGATATCATCTTCATGTGAACCAGTAACTAGGACATCATCGACATAAACCAAAAGAATAAGGATTCTCTGAGAACTATTTTTTTATAAACAGACAGTGATCATGTTCAGATTGATGAAAACCAAAACTCTGAAGTTTTGAACTCAGTTCAGCATTCCATTGCCTTGACGCCTGTTTCAACCCATACAAACTACGCTTTAACTTGCAGACTTGTCCTGGTAGTGCCTTATGAAAACCATTAGGTGGTAACATATAAACTTCCTCATCTAAGAATCCATGGAGGAAGGCGTTATTAGCGTCCAGCTGGTGTAAAGGCCAATTCTTAGCTGCCACGACAGCAAAGAGTATCCTCACGGTCACCATTTTCACCACGGGTGAAAAACTATCAAAGTAGTCTACTCCCTGCAGTTGGTGATATCCTTTGGCAACAAGTCTTGCCTTGAGCCTGTCAACTGTTCCATCTGGATGTAATTTTACCTTGTAAACCCATCGTGACCCAATAGCTTGTTTCCCATGAGGAAGATTAGTCAATTCCCAACTTTGGTTACTCTCCAGTGCATCAAGCTCTTTTTGCATTGCTTGAGTCCAATCTTTATTCTGACTAGCTTGATTATAAGAATTTGGCTCCTGGACAATTGATAAAGTAGCTAGAAATGCAGCATATGATGAACTAATGTGTGGCAAAATACGATAAGGAAAGGTAGGAGGTGTATACCCTGTTGAATCTGATGATTTCTTCCTGCAAAATGAAGTAGAATCAGCAGTTGGCAAAACTTGTGTACTGTTAACATTGGTAACAAAATCCTGCAGCCAAGATGGTTTAGATTTCATCCTGGTACTATGTCTAAGAAGAGGAGTAGGTGAAGTTGGTATAGGAACAAATGGAGAGTTAGAGTTTTCTTCAGATTGTGTTTCAAGGAAAGGAATTGAAATTAATGGAATAGAATCAAAAGCAATGTTTGGAGAATTTGTAACTTCCTGTTGTGTGTTCATTTCTGATAAATCATTGTCTTTCAATGTATATGGTGTTTGTGATGTATTGTCATCAAAACCAGATTCCTGAGACTGGGGTAATGGAGGAGAAAAATCATCAGAAACGTTATCCTTAAAAGGAAAAATGGATTCCAAAAACCTTACATCTCTGGATACTTGAATTTGTTTGGTGGAAACGTTGAAAACTTTAAAGCCTTTTTTACCAGGGTTAAAACCAAGAAAGACACATGTATATCCCCTTTCCTCAAACTTATCCTTATGTGGTTTAGTATTTGCAATGTAGCAAAGTGATCCAAAAGTTTTAAGAAGAGAATAATCAGGTTTCTTTCCATACAGCTTCTCAAAAGGAGTAAGCCATCTCAGAATTTTTGTGGGAAGTCTGTTGATTATGAAAGTTGCCATCAATACGGAATAGGTCCAGAACCTTTTTGGTAAATTGGATTGGAACATTAAAGACCTAGCAATTTGGAGCAAGTGCTTATGTTTGCGTTCTACAACTCCATTTTGTTGAGCGTAAACGCAAGTTTTATGATGTATGATCCCTGAATTTTGAAGTAAGGTCTGATACTCAGCACTAAGGAATTCAGTTCCATTATCAGTTCTTATGTACTTGACTCTTCTATCAAATTGGTTTTCAACCATTTTAAAAAAACAATCAAGTGTTTTTGTAACTTGTGTTTTGTGTAGAAGTAAGAAGGTCCAGGTAGCTCTACTGAAATCATCCACCACGGTTAATACATAAGGTGTACCTGTCAATGAAGATTGTCTATATGGTCCCCAAAGATCAACATGCACCATTTCAAAAATAGCATCAGTATGTATAGAACTAACAGGAAATGGAGTTCTTTGTTGTTTAGCCTTATGACAAATTTCACAATGTTGCAAGACATCTGACCCTTTAGATGAATGTTTCAGAAAATTCAAGTATTGTAAAGTGTGAAAGGAAGTGTGCCCAAGTCTATTGTGCCATTTAAGAAGAGAATCTGTAGAGGATGAAATAGAACTTTTATTGATATCATATGTCTGGTTACAGGAAGGAAATAAATTCGAAATTTCGGACTCAACAATCGACTGATCAGTGTTTCCCTTACTGCCAAACACGAAACTTGACTCATCTAACAGATATAATTTTCCTATAAGCTTGCCAACTGCCAAAATTCTTTCACTCTGCAGGTCCTGTAATAGGCAGAAAGTAGGATAAAAGGTCAGTTTCAAATATGCATTTTGAGTGAGTTTGGGTACTAACAGAAGATTGAAATTAAAACTGAGAATATATAATGAGTCTGTGAGACACAATTGTGAATTCAATTTCACATTTCCAATTTTGTTGACTGGTTTGGTAGCTCCATCAGGTAGACAGACGTGTATGGGTTGTGTTGTGGTTCTTATTTTTGTCATCAATTTTATGTCTGCACAAATATGATTACTAGCTCCTGTATCAATAATCCAAGTCCCCGGTTTCAAATCATCAAGCTTAGCCAAAAAGGAATGATAGAAACTCATACCTGCATACTCTTTAATATGAGTAAAGTTCACCTTATTCTCCATATCCACTAACATTTTCCCTCTTAAGGCTCTCTGAACTTCCTGTTTTACAATGTCTGCTATATTAGTTGATGTACCCATATCATTCTTCCTGATTTCATTCATCTGTTCTTCATTAAAATCTAATGGTGTCTCTGCCATGTTTGCTAAATATTTTCCATCAGTGAAGCTCTTAGACCTCTGTTCCTTTAGATCTCTATACCAGTCTAGGTATCCATTGAGCTTGAAACAAACATCCTTTGTATGACCATTCATGTTACAATGGTCACAGTGTGAATGCTCCTTTTCTATAGCACCAAATCTTCTTGCGTTTCCTCTGGCTGAATTATAATTTCCTCTACCAAAATGTCCCCTACCAGATCCTCTATAATAACCATTTGTGCCTCCACTATCTCTTCTATACTCAGTAGTTTTAACAAGCATTGCTGAGTTGTCATTTATTTCAGGAAAATTCACGTGCACTTTTCTTTGCTTTTCCACCCTAAGTACCATTGAATAAGCTTTGTTGACTGAGGATAAAGGATCCATTACAAGAATTTGATTCCTTATATGATCAAATGTATCGTTTAATCCCATCAAAAATTGCATTAATCTATTGAAGGCTGTCAGATCTGATACTTCTTTAGATGCTGCACAAGTGCAAGTTGGAACAGGCATTAAACATGCTAGTTCATCCTAGAGTTTCTTCAATTTAGTATAGTATTTCTCAGCTGTCAATACCCCTTGAGAAATGCTTCCTATTTCCCTCTGCAACTGATATAATAGGGGTCCATTGCATTCCCCATATCTCTCCTTCAATTCTTCCCAGAGATCCTTCGCAGACACGGTGTAAATAAAAGCCTCTACGATTTCCTTTGAAATCGAATTCAATAGCCATGATCTAACCATACAGTCTACTCATACCCATTGTTCAAATTTACCAGAATTTTCAACTGGTTTTCCACAACTTCCATTAATAAAACCCAATTTCAATTTTGCTCCCAAGGCTATTTTAATAGATCTACTCCAGCTAAGATAATTCTGACCTGTTAAGTGAGATGTCACTAGTTGCATTCCTGGATGATCTGAGCTTTGTAAATCTAATGGATCTCCATTGGAATATGCCTTTTCTACAACTTGTCTTTCTGTAGCTTCATCGTCCTCAAATTCAACCAAAGGTAGTTCTTCAAGTGTTGCCATTTTATCTCAGTAGAAATTTATTCCTCAGAGATTCGAACCATGCTCTGATACCATGAACAAAATAAACTGTAAAACTAATTTGCAGAGATATTATTCATTTAATCTCGAAACGGAAATGAAAGAGATCTCCATCTTAAATAGATGGAAAATATTCAGTACAGCTAATAAGGAAGAGACAGCTCAGCAAAACTAAAAACAAACAGAAAGGATTGAAGTTGTAAAACAAAAAACGTATCACTGAACACGCCTGGGCTTGGGCTGCTGCTTTATCTGCTGGGCTGCTGCTTTATTTGCTGGGCCAAGTTGATAGTTCTTCAACATATACCTGCATTAATCCCTTGACACAATCCCTTGTGAGTTTAACCTCAAGATTAGGATCCTCAGAGAGCTTCAATAAAACATCTACAATATCTTTAGTGACAAAATCCTTGCCATTTGCATCCCTTTTAGCCAAGTGATCATCAAGAACATATTCATGAAATCGGTCAAATTTTTTGTACAAATCCTTCATTTGCTTAACATATCCCTACACATCCAAGAAACTTAACCAGGGTATCCAGTCTCCAATATTTACAACGCCACTAAGAAAAAACCATTGGTCTAACAACCCTTGAAGTTCGTCTAGGGTTATAATGGAACCCTGATGATCACATTTTGATTCACTGAAGTATTTGTTGCTTAATACCATCTGGGTTATAGTCGAGAGACTATAACGAGATAATTGTTCTCTGAGCAAAACCAGCTTTCCTAGGAGAGCATAAATAACAATAACAAATTTACTCTTGTTCTCAATATATTACGATTCATGTGATAAGATTTGAGTCAACCAGCAACAATATTTACCTGAGAGAGCATAAAGATAAGAAATAAAATTACGCATTTCCTCCACACGAATATGTTCGTAGGAGTCGAGTCGTTTTGAATTGAATATCTCTGTAAGATAAATATTTCGAGCTTGTCGAAAGTATGATCCATAAGGCGCCCATGTCATGTTAGAGTAATTATAACTGGTGTATTTACCAGCATCAAGTGCAGGCCGAGAGGCAAAGACGGTGTCATGTACTTTAAGGAACTGTTCGGCCATTTCAGGTGATGAAGCAACCAAAACTGGATATGAACCAAATTTAAGTTGCATTAATTCTCCATACTTTTGGGATAATAAATCGAGAGATTGATGTGGGATTGAACCAATAAGTAGGTTTAGGTTGCCAATGATAGGCCACGGTTTAGGGCCAGGTGGAGTTAGTTTCTGTTGAGGGAGGCGATTTTTGATTATTTTTGAAATAATTATGGCCAAAAAAGCTAGCCATAGAAAGGCTGAAAACAACCAAGAAGCCTCCATTTTTTGTTGTTGTGTACTATATACAGATTGTGGTACGAGGCATTTATAATTGAAGCTAATTTGCAAAGGTTGACATTTCCACAAGAAATGAATTTCAGTATTAACTAGAGCCTAGCATGTGTTAATGAAATTATCCGAGAATTGCAACTGATATTCAGGCTCTATCATATAGGGAAAAAGTGGACTCGTGCAAGACAAGATAAAACTAGAGCCTAGCATGTGTTAATGAAATTACACATCGAATAAATATCAAAAAAATAAAAATATATGGGTTTGGGTAACCTAAAAAGCATGAATGAAGATACATAACTAAGATACCATAAAATACATTTTTTTAAAATATTAGGATAAGTGGATAAGTGTGTGTATTATATTTTCTTAAATTAAGTAATAAAATTCAGTATAATTTCAGTATTATTAAAAAAAATAAAACAGCAGTCTAAGAATAAAATATTTTTCAATTACATTTATTTAAAGATAGTTTATAATTTATTCACCCAATGCTATATATATCAAAAGTTTTAATACCATTATCTATTTTCAATAATGAAATTATAGTTGTCAATTATTAACACAATTTTCCGTATCAAAAGTTTTAATACCATATGTTATTTTCAATAAAAAAAAAAATAGATTTATCAAAATTAACACGATTTTACATATTATTGTCTATTCCCAATAACAAAACATTAGTTGTGAATTAATTTAAAATTTTAATTGTCAATTATTAAATGCGATGTCTATTTTCAATACTAAGTGTAAATTGTGTACTTATATATTGTCTTGAAATACGATTACTTTCTTTGTAATGGTTACATAAAAAAAGTTATTCTATTGCTAATAATAATGTGTTTAAAACTAATAAAGCTCTTCTTCTTCACACGTGCTACCGTGTCCAATAAGTTAGGATTTAAAAAGTATAAAATAAGAAAATAGGTATTATGAATGTATTAAAGCGTGTCCAAACTTACCCAGGCTTGAATATTAATATCTATACGCAACACGTAATAAATTTATACATGTATCTGTCTTATTTAGTGGGGTGGGTAACCCCTTTTAACAAGATTAATTATTTAAGATGGAACCACAAATTTTAATATAATATCAAAGTCTATTATGTTCAATTGTGCAATTCGGTCTATCTTAAGTTCAAATGAGTATTCAAATTATAATATTGATATGTTCAAACGAATCATCATCTTGCAAAGACATGTTAAGAATATAATTTCACATTGCATAAATATCGAATGAATAAATATATAATGAGTTACTCCTCTTAATAAAATTGTCTTTTTAAGATGAAAACTTAAGTCTTGATAATGTACGTAGAGCATAGCTAAAAACCATGCTATTATTTTTGTTAAAAAAATATAAAAAAATAAAATAATGGAAGAAAACATTATAATAAACAGAATAACAATAAAATTAGAAAAAATGGTTGTTAAGGTAGTATCGGTATTGAAATGACCGAGCCTTGTGTTATACACAGTATCCTTAAAACTGAATCACCCCCATTGCGGTGCAAGAGAATTGATGGCGTCTGTCTCTTAGAATATAACGATTAAAAGTAGTTGACTAACACATCATCACTATTTTAGGAGAACTAAAAATGTTCACCATTCTATCACCATGTTACAAAGAACTAAACTCTTGATACAAAGAGAAAACAAAATCTTAGAGTGAAGAAAAAATTCTCAAATTTTTTTATGTGAAGGAGGAGAACATCTCGTTCTACGGTACTAGGATGATGGAGGTTTCAAATTCTTAGTTAATTTTGTATTTAACACACATAATGTTACAATTGTCATGAATGAATTTGTAGCCACAAATTGATTGTGGAATTGAATCAATTCAAATACAAATTAACTATAGCATTGACTAGACTTGAAACCTATGAATTGTTGTTAACAATTTCATTCAACTTGAATATATTGCTTTAATATATTATTTTTCAACAATTTTGCCTTCATGTATTATGTTATTTAGCCGACTATATTCATTATTCAGTATTCTAATAATGTTGGCTTAGAGTATGTACGTAGAGCATAGCTAAAAATCATGATGTTATTTTTGTTAAAAAAATATAAAAAAATAAAATAATGGAAGAAAACATTATAATAAACAGATAACAATAAAATTAGAAAAAATGGTTGTTAAGGTAGTAGCGGTATTGAAATGACCGAGCCTTGTGTTATACACAGTATCCTTAAAACTGAATCACCCCCATTGCGGTGCAAGAGAATTGATGGCGTCTGTCTTTTAGAATATAACGATTAAAAATAGTTGATTAACACATCATCACTATTTTAGGAGAACTAAAAATGTTCACCATTCTATCACCATGTTACAAAGAACTAAACTCTTGATACAAAGAGAAGACAAAAACTTAGAGTGAAGAAAAAATTCTCAAATTTTTTTATGTGAAGGAGGAGAACATCTCCTTCTACGGTACTAGGATGATGGAGGTTTCAAATTCTTAGTTAATTTTGTATTTAACACAATTTGGGTGTGACCCAAATTCCTTTGTTGAAGTATTTGAAATAATTAAAGAATTCTAATTAAAATGCATGTCAATGAGAATTCAAATTTGAAATGGTATTGAAGTCTTATTTCAAGTTGAAGTTCTATTTTAAAAGTTCATTGAAAGTTCGAAATTGGTATTGGACTTGAATAAGATTTTGATGAAGAAAACAATTTTTACAAAAAAAAAAAATCTCGGACAGAACACCTGGCGCAGCGGCGCTCACCCACTGCCGACCTGTTTGGGTTTTTCGCTGTTTTCACTACACCAAAAGAGACCTTTTGCGGCGACCAAAAAACACTGCGGTAGACCTTTTGCAGCGTTTTAGCGTATGTTGCGAAGCCTGGTGTTGCCGTTGAGGGAAGACTTTTTGCAGCGTTTTTTAAACGTTGCGGTAGACCACCTTTTGTAGCGTTTTTCAAACGTTGCGGTAGACCACCTTTTGCAGCGTTTTTTAAACGTTGCGGT
>CAIGRH010114459.1:0-11264 GCA_903798295.1 Fraxinus nigra | reverse complement strand
TATCACTTTAAAGATTACAAAAATCTTACATAAACTAAAATTCTATTAAAATAAGGAAATTCGTGTAAAATTAAAATTCTCGGCAAATTGTTCTCTGCCTGTTTATGTTCGATCGAAAGCCCAAAAGTATCATGAGCCCACGTAGCCTTGTGCAAAATTACGTGTCATTTCCAAAATGTACTCATTGACAAAAATCTGACAACAAGCTGAAAGTTATGGCCGTTTTTGTTTACACTGCTCGTTTTTCTTTCCAAATGTCTTCCAAACTTTGAATCCAACTCGTTTCGGCTCTCGAGCCATTCACGAAACTTGAATCTTGGTTTGTCAACTTCTTCAATTTGGACTTCAAAACTCGACCAAATGATTGTCTATTTTGAATCATATCAAGTATACTCTTGGAAGGTATATAGGCACAACTTTGTAAAACTTAAGAATAGGTTTAGATGCCTAAAATATTAAAAATAAAGAGATCTGATAAGTTATATCGTTATGAGAAAAGAAATGAAATTGAAAATAAATAGTTGTTGGCACATCAACATGCAATATTACAAACTAAAGCGATGATCAAAATCTGTCAAAAAAAAAATGATGAGAAAAGAAATGAAATTGAAAATAAATAGTTGTTGGCACATCAACATGCAATATTACAAACTAAAGCGATGATCAAAATCTGTCAAAAAAAAATGATGTAGACATGATAGGTCAAATATAAAAATAAAAATTAACCCACACAAATTTGAGCTTACTAGAAAAATCTAAAGTTCTTGGACCTATAGTCCGAGCATTTAAGGGTGTAAAATCTGTAGTACTTATACGAAAAAAAAAAAGAAGTGGAAAATTGAAGGCTCAAAATGCATGAGTCTTAACATAATGATTTTAATAAAGAGTTATAAATTAATATGTTCAACTGTTATGGATGCAAACATACGTTGATACCTTATTAACCTGCAATATTGCATGAAATGCGATATGCATTTGATGAATATGGTTATAACTAGATCATTCAGCACGACTAATAATATTATTATCAATACACATGAAAGATTTCATATGACCGAATCATATCATTCAAGTTTTCAAGAAACTTGTTAGATAAAAGTAAAGAGAAATTTTGCAATTTGAAATTATGCAGTACGATCATTTTCATAATTATTTGTTGAAAAATAGGTACAAGAGTGACCTTAGCTCATGCAGGGGATGACAAAAAAGCTCGTTGGCTCGGGTTTGGCCCGAAAAAAAGCCCAAGTCAGGCTCGATGAGTCACATGGGCTGGTCCTATGTCACGAGCCAAAATGGTCCGCACGAGCCTGCCCATTTAAAAAAAATTGAAAATAAAAAAATAATAATAATAAACCCGAGCCTCATTTTTTTGGCCAAGCTTTTACTCGGCTCGGCTCGAACCCAAAAAAGCTCGGCCTTGTTTCTCTCGAGCCGAAATCGAGCTTCGAACCCAAAAAAGCTCGGCCTTGATTTTTATGATTTATATATTTACTAAAACTCCTAAAGAGCTTCCAAAAGCCAATTGGTTACATTAAAAGGAATTCATTATGAAAGATCCATTTAGAATACAATTTGACCTATAGATCCAACATTTATCCAATAATAATATTGTTCATCATGCAACTTATGAAAACAAAGTCCTTAAAATATTTTACATGAAAAAAAATGATACACTCATTTGATCTCGATGATTATTTATCACTTGATGTGATAGTGAATACTTATTGATCCTAAAACACCAGAGTAATTATTTGTGATAATGCAGGGCATTATTTTATCAACAGAGGTCATCAATCATTTTATATACTTATATATGGCTATCATGATGATTTATGTGGCGATATGTTCACATGGATATTTGAGAAGTAACTAATAAATACAAATACAAATATCACTAAGAAGTATATATACGTTGCACTCTTTTTCCCTCGATCAGCATTTTGTTCCAATAGATTTTCTAATGAGGTTTTTAGTGAGGCAATTTGTGTAACATATTTATCGAATTCATTTTTACTCATTAGAATTTTTTCTTGTAAAGTTATAATAAGGCATGATCTTTATGTAACTATCATCAACATTATACTTTCACACATGTTGATTAGAGCAATGACAAAGACCTATTGTTCACCGAACCATGATGCTGATTAGAGTCATTGATAAGTGTATTCTCTACACTTATTTATATAATGACATTTTATAGTTCTTTTGATAAATTATTACCTAATATGTTATGTATTGTGTTTAATAAGTAGAACTACTGATTTGATGAAGAATTGGAGAAAACAAATTAAAAATAAAAAAAATGATGAGATTCAAAGTTTGGGAACTAAAGTGCAAATACTAAAAAATTGTGATGGATATCAAATCAATAATTAATGATTGGTAGGGTCAATTGGGTGTAATAAGAAGTAAAAAAGGAATGAACCTTAATCAAAGTATCTTTACAAATCAATTTCCAACTACACAAGACATATTCTAGATTTCAACCAGAGTTTGAGACTCATTCTTAGAATAGTAAACGTTCCAATTGAAAATAAAAATCTATTTCTAAATAATTGTGTCCCTTTGAGTTAGTTTTCCAAATCACTTTGAATCACCTCAATCGAATATTGGGAGAGAAATTTATGATTAAAATACTAAAAGCTGTGCAGAGACAAAATCATACGTGCGAAGAAGACAACTTTCCTTATTTGATTGAAACTTTTTTGGAAGGCAATTTAGATGTAAATCTTAAACTAATTTCATCATATATATAATACAAGACATCCATAAAAGGATCTCTTTCTCGCCTCTCAAACCATATCATAAAATCATTCAAGAACAATGGGCAAGTTCAATATAAGTTGGAGAGGAGAACAAATTTAACAAGGGGATTGAATCAAGAAATATCAAGAGCTTGAGGAATAAAATCTTGAGGTTGATAATCAAGAATAAGAATTGGATTGTGACGTCTACTTCTTGTATTTATAAATTTTGGGTGATAATCTTCAATTCTTCTTGTTGTTTTATCATTATAAACTTGTTAAGCTAGATTTCCTTTGTATTTGAGGATGACGAACCTTGTTAGTTGTTAAATTCAATTCATGCTCGTTAATCTAGTAATTTCTTGGGGTTTTTTTTTATTATTATTATTTATGCATTCATATTGTGTTATTTAATTGCTTAGTTACCAATTGAATAACTTGTTGCCTATTTGTAGTGTTGGGAGACTCATAATAAATGGAACATTGCATATTTAACACACGGATAATAGGTATTAGAAATAATAGTTACGGAGTGTGCAATCTTGTGGAATAAATCATGTGAATTAATGCATGTTTTTCTTATAAATTCGGATTAGGAATATGATCGGATCGTGTTAAACATATGTTTAATATATGTTGGAAAAGAATATTTAATAAAATCGGATTATCGATTGTCGTTAAAACTAAAAAATAATTACTAGTTTTTATGAGTCGAGAATTGAAAATAGCACTAATAGGGGGATTCAGAAATCCAATACGTTCATTTCATATTGATAAAACCACTTTTAATTGCTTTCTTTATTTAGAATTAGTATAAACAATCACAAAATCACTCTTTTGCTATCACTACTAATTCGAATTTAATAGTAACTACTGAACCATATTTTAAATCTTATTCCTCGTTGGAATGATAAACTCGAAACTCATTATTTCTATTACTTGTACAACGATTTCGTACACTTGCAATTTCAACGTAACATTCATTAAAGAATAATAAATATCTTTTTTGAAGATGGCATTGTTCGAAGACTATAGCAAGATAACATGGAACATATTTTTGCAAAACTGTGACATTGAAGATATTGACGAACAAGATATGAATGATCCAATGCAAGGAATGTATTCCTTTGGTTGATATATGTTATACATGGAACATATTTCTTTAGTTGATATTTTTGTCCCATCGAATTTTTATTAAGGGCTTTTTTGAGTTCCATTTTTGACAAAAAAAAAAAAAAAGCATTTTTCAATTTTTGGGTCTGCGTGTAATATTAATGATAGAATGACGTATAATTAGAAAGTATATTACCTAAAATCAACATAATTACATTTCGGTTCTAAATCCTAATGAATCAATTAGTTTGTATGCATTGATAAGTTTCACGTATGATTTTTTATTTTATTTTTCACAATTTTTCTTACATATTTTAAGAAATTCTTACGTAGTAAATATCGAATTCATAATCTCGAATATTTATACCTATATTTATATAAGGTTCGACTGAATTTTTTAATTCATAATCTCAAATATTGAATCGTGACATTGAAAATTTTGAAGATAACTCAAATAAATAAATTATTCCCTCTTCAGTAATATCTTTAAGATAAAATTATTTAGTGTTTGATATGGAATAGATCTTACAAATTATGCCATAAAGGCACGCATTAAAATAAATCAACAATATTCCATTATATTTTCTTCGTATAATAATTATCTCGAATATCGCGATTTGGAATTTTAATTTTTCGATGCAAAATCGAACCCTAATTTTACTACCCTTTTTGGTTCGGATTAAAATCTGATTTTAATCTAAGTTAAAGTCAAACAATTAATATTAATCAGATCTTTCATGAGTCTCGCAACTTTTCAAAAAACTTTTATCACAATATACTAAAAATCTAATTTTAATCTCCACCAAACACCCTATATTATATGGTACAGAATTTTTAAAATTAATTTTTTTTTTCTCAATCTCATTCTCGATTTTATAATCTTTTAGTAAAAGGTAAATTATATATTTTCCAAAAATTTCAAATTTCACGAAATATATTCTAAAAAAAATTCTACATCTAACTTACCATAGTAATATGACACGTGTATCCAAAATGTTTGAAGAAACTTAACGCGCAAGTTATAATCACGGAGAAAATTACACGAATTATTCGGCACGTTTTAAAACACAGAAATCCCCACATTATACACGTACGGCGCTCTTTTCTCTCCTTCACTGCGACCAAAAACTCCCGTTTACGGTTTGTCAATTTCAAATCTCTTCTCTGTGTGTTTTCTGGGCGTTAGAATTTGTTTTGTGGTGTTTGATTCAGTCAGTATACTGTAATTTGAAGGTGAGTTTTTCAAGATTTAATTATTTGATTTTAGATTCAATTGGGGTTCTTTTTTTTTTTTCAATCGAATCGAATCGTATGCATGTATGCATAATGCATTTTTTGTTAGCAGTTCTTTCACGTTCTGAATCTGAATCTCACGATTTGGGTTTTATTTTCAGTATCGTAAAATTATCGGTTGATTTTCAGTGCATGAATGAACTGTTTGTCTTAGTTCTTGGGATTTATGATCTTCTTGTTGTGGGTGTAATTTTCAGTGCATTTTATCGTAAAACCATGGGTCGATTTGTGCATGTACGAATTGTTGTTCTTAGTTTTTCATTTTGGGTGGATTTTATCGTATTATGGCGCGATTTGTTATTCTTAGTTTTTAGGGTTCTAAATATTATGTTTTTGCCTAAAATTTTTTGGCATCTTTTGCTTTAATTTTCAGTAATTTTATATGAAATTACCCTTAAAAAGATTTTAAAAAATTTATACAATCAAATTATTACAGATATAATATCAGAACATGAGGAACAGAGGAAGATAGACGTAGATCACAAGGACTTTATATATCTTTTAAGAATTACTATTGTTTTTTTGTAGATCACAAGGACTTTATATATCTATAAGAATTACTATTGTTTTTTGTTATCTTTTGGTAAGAATTACCCAATTTAATGTAAACTATAAGGTATTTTCAATTGAATTCACTTTCCAGTCTAGTTTGTTTCAATTAATTTTGATATGTTTCCATTGTTTGAATCTTTTTTCTCTCAAACCCTTCTTATATCCCTGATCGTAGGATATAATCAGATTTAATTTCAAATTTCGCGAAAATTGTCGAACTTTTCTCATCTAATGTCACTTAAATCTTGTTCGATAGATCCATAGTGATTAGTGGTTCGTTTAAATCTTTATTTGTTCTGTGATTTTTGATGATAACCTACCTTGCTGGGAAGTAAAACTAGTGAATATGAGCATATTTGACCTAGACTCAGAAAAAGGCAAAGTTACTCTTATTCATATTTTTGCCCTCAATCTTGTTTGAATAACATATTCATTCTATTACATATAAGTTAAAAAATTACTTTATTAGAAAGCTGTAAAGCCATCAGTCGGTGCATAACTCGAAAAACTCTTCCAGCACTTCTAAGTAAATTTACTGAAAAATAAACTTCATAAGCTTACGCAACATGCTCTTAAATCACGAAAAATTAAAACAGAGGACAAATAAACTGCTATCAGACTAGAGAAGGTTATTTCATGAGCTTGATTACGTAATATGTTACCCCACTATGTATCTGCTAAAGTACCCCTAATATTTCTCTTTTGGAAGCTGCACAATAAATGAGTGAATTATATATTGTTATCAGACTAGAGAAGGTTATTTTTGGTAATGCGAATCGCTAGAGAATATGCCTAAGTTGTTCAGAATTGTATACATAAATTGGACGACATTCAGAATGAGTTTTTTCTGTAACCATACATTGCTGTGTTCGTCACAGTGTTTTTTATGTTCTGGCCTTCCATATCTGTGTCTTTCAATAATCTGAACACCATCATCTTAGATGGGAGGCTTAGATGGGAGGTAAATTTGTTGTGATCTCTTCTTATGATATCTTATGATTGTAGGATAATGGAGTTCGTTCAAGACGATACAACCGAATGGTATGATGATACAACCGAATGGTATGATGACGATGCTGGAAAAAATGTTTCTTTCAAAAGTACAAATAAGAAGAGTACAACGGAGTCTTTGAACACAGGGATTGATGATATCTTTGGCGTGGTATGCTAACCTTTGTTTCTCTTCGCTTTTCTTCATATAGCAGTTAAGACTTTACCAATGTGATTCTCGTATGGACGATAACCTGCTCAAATATGCTTTTCCATTTCCCTTGTTTTGCTAAACATTGTTTTGTTTTAATCAAATCACCCAACTTCCACATAGACTGCCAATGCCATATTAGCATGCTGTTAGGAGTTAATAGCCTTTTGAGACTTGCCCATTATAACAGGAATGGACGCAGTGACCAACATTTAAAAATTATAAGTTCAGTGACCAGGACGCCCAAAAAAGTTTAGTGATGCACTTGAAATTTCACTATAGGTCAGCGATGACCAGTGAATTATAACTAATTTAATTAGCTTTTCCAGAAGGCGTTTCTTCTACATCTCACAAATGTCAGATTGCTCTGTAGTTTGTTTTAGCTGTGGTTTTTTGGTATGAATCAAGGATGAGTTTGACTAGTGTTTTTGGCTTTCACTTTTTGGAAATTCATTAATGGTCTTAACCATGGAGAATACAATTATATCGTATGAGCATTTTTAACATTATCGTTTTTTATTGAAATTCTTGTTATAACTTGTAGTTGATCCCTTATCACTAACGATCTTTTTATCCTGGCTATTATTTTCACTACTGTATATGACATATCTTCATCAATTGAAAATATGTATGCAAATACCTATATTTCAGGTCCAAAAAATTACCTTTATCCCTCATTTTGAATAACCAAGTTTTTGTGAACGAAGTTTGGAACAGGTCCATTTACAACTGCTGTTTATCAGAAAAACTATGTTAATGCTTACGAAGTTCCTTCACACGTCAAACCGAAGGAAGACATGGAGCTTAAAGACATAGTGATGGATCATGCCCTACCATATCTTCCAGCTAAATCTCTGATGAGATTCAGGTCTGTTTCCAAAGAATGGGATCAGTGGATCAGGAGTCCTTTTTTATCGCACAAGCAAAGTTACAGTTTCAGGGACATGTCTGGTTACTTTTACCAGTGCCAAAACCAGATGAACGCCTCATTTATATCTCTGTCTAAGTCTGCCTATGGGGTTCCTGATTTTTCTCTTAAATTCCTTCCTGGAAAAAATGTAATACGAAGTTCATGCAATGGCTTGCTTCTTTGCCAAGAAGCATTTGGAAAGAAAAAATACCGTGTTTGTAATCCTTCAAACAAGAACTGGAAAGAGATTCCCTTTCCAGGCTTTTATCATGGAGAAGAACCGGCAATAGTGCTCGCCTTTGAGCCCTCTGTGTTCAACTTTGAGGCTGATTATCATCTTATTTGCGCTGTGCCAATGCTTGATGAGCTGACAATCCAGTTCGAAATTTACTCTTCAGAAACGAGAAGTTGGAAGTGCTCGACTGTAGTCTGTATGGAGTTGGAGGGTTCAATTCTTAAAAGCAAAGGATTCTACATGGATGGAATTGCTTACTGGGAAACATCATCCAATAAGGTTCTGGCTTTTGATTTTAAGAATGAAATCTATCAGGTTTTGGATCTACCTTCTGAAAGGGCACAAGGTGGAGTCTTGACTTGGTTTCATGGAGAGTTATGCTATGTTTGTATGCACAATGAGTTTGGGAATCTTTACTCGGTCGATATCTATGGAAATTTGAACCTGAAGCATTCAGTATTATTTGATCTTGAAGAGTCGAGTACTCAATATTGTCGGGTTCTGCCTTGCATTAACAGTGATTTTGTGATGATTCTTGTTGAGGGCAAATTATATTGTTTTCATTTGAAGGATCAGAAATTTGAAGTGGTTCCCTTTAGGAAAATCTTGGATCATCAGGCAAACTACCTGCCGTATGTGAACAGTCTTGTCACTCTGTTGTGAAAATAGTTCGTTTTTCGAAGAAGAATCTCCAATGACTGAAAAATAATGAATAATAGAGAAAAATAATGTTTGTCGAAGAAGAATCTCTTATTCAATGATTTGATTCCACAAAATGTGTTGCATATTGACAAAACACTATTAAGGAAAGAAATAATGCAAGATATCCTACATGATAGCAGAATCCATAATATTGTCAATCTTATATTTCTATGATATTTTCCTATTATAGAGATAAAAGTGACTTTCTAATAACCTTAGTAAACATATTGGCTATTTGTCTTATTGAATTGAACAACTGCATTGCCAATAGACCCGCTTTGATCTTCTCTCTAACCACGTGGCAATCCAGTTCAATGTGTTTTATTCTTTTGAGAAATACTGGGTTTGCAGCTATATGTAATGTTGCCTAATAATCACAAAAAAAGTGTTGCTAGTTCTGTAAGATTAACTTGTAGATCTTCAAACAAATGCCTCAGCTACATCAGTTCACATGTTGTTGAAGCCATTGCCATGTATTCTGCTTCTGTTGAAGATCTAGACACTGTAGTTTGCTTCTTTGTCTTCCAAGATAAAAGAGAATCTCCTAGAAAAACATCAGTTCACATGTTGTTGAAGCCATTGCCATGTATTCTGCTTCTGCTGAAGATCTAGACACTGTAGTTTGCTTCTTTGTCTTCCAAGATAAAAGAGAATCTCCTAGAAAAACATCAGTTCACATGTTGTTGAAGCCATTGCCATGTATTTTGCTTCTGCTGAAGATCTAGACACTGTAGTTTGCTTCTTTGTCTTCCAAGATAAAAGAGAATCTCCTANACATCAGTTCACATGTTGTTGAAGCCATTGCCATGTATTCTGCTTCTGCTGAAGATCTAGACACTGTAGTTTGCTTCTTTGTCTTCCAAGATAAAAGAGAATCTCCTAGAAAAACATCAGTTCACATGTTGTTGAAGCCATTGCCATGTATTTTGCTTCTGCTGAAGATCTAGACACTGTAGTTTGCTTCTTCGTCTTTCAAGATAAAAGAGAATCTCCCAGAAAAATGCAAAAACCTATAATTGATCTTCTGGTGGTAGGGCAAGACACCCAATCTGCATAGAAGAAAAGACCTTGTCCAGGAGCTCGCTTTATATACTTCAGCACACGAAATGCGGCATCCAAGTGAGGTTTCCTTGGTTGATTCATGAATTGACCAAGTAAATTCATTGAGTATTGGATGTCTGGTCTTGTAATAGTCAAGTAGCTGAGTTAGCCCACTATTCTTCTGTATTGAGAAGAATTTTTCAACAAGTCTCCTTTTGTTGGCTTCAATTAAAGATTCTGTTCCATTGGAGATGCTACAGGTACCGTGCCCAATAGCCCCTCTTCATCAAGTAATCTAACGCATATTTTCTTTGCGAGATGGTTATGCCTTTACTTGAATGCGCCACTTCAATACCCGGAAAAAATTTCAACTTTCCCAAGTCTTTTTACATTGAAATGATTGCTCAAAAAAAATTTTAACTTAGCAATTTCTTCTTCATCATTCCCTGTTATAACCATATCATCTACATAAATCAAGACAGCAATAATCGACTTTTGGTTACCTTTTGTGAATAGGAATAATCTGTGAGAGATTGTTTAAAACTTCAGTCCATAAAGAGATTTATGAAGTCGACAAACTAATGAAGTCTCTCCCTGTCGATTGTAATCGGGTAGTGGGAGCATATAGACTTATAAGGGCACCTTAGACATCCATTTGATGTAAACACCATTTAAAGGCTACAACTACGGCTAATAAACATCGTACTGTTGTGAGTTTTGCACCCTGTAATCCATGCCTTCTATTTGATTATATAATTTAGCAACTAAACAAGCTTTATATCTTCCGATGCTCCCATCTGCCTTGTGTTTTATTTTATAAACCCAACGACATCCTATTGGTGTCTTGTCATTAGGCAAGGCTGTAAAAGACCAAGTTCCATTGTTCTCTAAGGCTTGAATTTCAGTATCCAAGACTACCTTCCAATTTGGATCATGAATAGCTTGAGCAAAGTTAGCTAGCTCAACTGTTTGAGAAATGTTGACAACTAAACTCTTATGGTTAGGTAATAAGTTGGAATATGAGACATGGTGAGAAATGGGATACCTGATTCCTTTGTGCGTCTTAGCTACGAGCGAGGAGACGTGGTTTGGGTTGATTGCTAAGACCTGTGAACACATGAAGTCTTGAAGGTCTTCGAACCCTTTCAGGTCTTCTGAGGTTTTCTGGTTCAGTTGCTGGTGTTTGATGGCTATTTGCAATTTCAGGTTGTTCAAAACTTGTTTCCTGTGGAGGTGAGTTAGGCGGTGCAGTAGTAGTGTGAAGAATACGAGTCAATGACGTTATTGTTGGAATTGCTCGTGGAGGTGCAGGGGTGATCATATTGTATCATTATAACTTATAAGTAATTTCATCCGAATCAATAAAATGTTAATTTTCATCAAAAATTTAATTTTTATATCATTTTCTATCACCGCTAGTGGCAAATCTAAAACCCGGCAACAGGGGTGGAAAAATTTACGTCCAAAAAAATC
>CAIGRH010114394.1:617-19062 GCA_903798295.1 Fraxinus nigra | reverse complement strand
GATAATATTGTTTGTTATATTCGAATTTTGCATTTGAAAGTTGGGTTTTTATATGCATTTTCATTTCGGTTATTATTTTTTAAATTGACTTAGTATTGTGTTTTTATTTATATTGAATTCATAATATATTTTTTTGTTCAATTTGACGATTGGAGTTTGAACTTATAAAAAATAATTTATTTTCGTGGTTATTAACTGAACCGAACCAAACGAATTGAACCGACTTTAGTGGTTATGGTACGACAACAAATTTGGTGGTGCGATTATGACTTTTGCCGAACCGTTGTCATCCCTATCTGTATGTGTAGAAGTAGATTGATGGGAATTGATGTTTTGATTAGTAACGTCAAAAAGTTGAATAAAATTTAAATTAATAATTAATTTAAACTATAACTTTCATAAAATTCATGACTTTTCAATCACGTAGTTAATAAACTTCTATCAAAATTTATAAAAATCTTTTTTTTTTTTATCTAAATAAAACAAGAATAAAAATATATTGGCTCTTTAAAATAATGAGCGTGGACATCTTCAAAGAGACTCTTAAATCTTAGTATATATAGGCGAAAATCATTAACTAAACTTGATAGTAATTAATTTTTATTATGTCCACTTCTAATATCAAAATAAAATGAGAGAGAGAGAGAGAGAGAGAGAGAGAGAGAGAGGAACGTGGACAATAGTTATTTAACATAATAAACTTATCATTGAAATTGTCTAGTTGTGGAAATTTAAAATTACAATATTTATGATTTTAGTAATTGTATTTATTTAATGGTCTTAAAATAATTAAAGAGTTATTAAAAATTAAAATGCTTATTTAGAGCCTTGAAATTAAAGTTTAATGGTGNTTATCTAAATAAAACAAGAATAAAAATATATTGGCTCTTTAAAATAATGAGCGTGGACATCTTCAAAGAGACTCTTAAATCTTAGTATATATAGGCGAAAATCATTAACTAAACTTGATAGTAATTAATTTTTATTATGTCCACTTCTAATATCAAAATAAAATGAGAGAGAGAGAGAGAGAGAGAGAGAGAGAGAGAGGAACGTGGACAATAGTTATTTAACATAATAAACTTATCATTGAAATTGTCTAGTTGTGGAAATTTAAAATTACAATATTTATGATTTTAGTAATTGTATTTATTTAATGGTCTTAAAATAATTAAAGAGTTATTAAAAATTAAAATGCTTATTTAGAGCCTTGAAATTAAAGTTTAATGGTGTGATGGTCTCGAATTTAAAAAGTTTAATATCTGATTGCAATTAAGGGTGTGTTTGAACCACAATATTTTGAAAGAATGTATTTTAAAATAGTAGATTGATGGGGAATATGTGATTGAAAAGGAATGAAAAATTATTGATGTGATGGAAAATATTATTTTATTAATGAATGTGTGATTGAAAATAAGTAGAAGAATGAGAATCAAAATTTTAATATGGCTCAATCATGGGCTAAGGTTAAAGTTTAGTGACTTGCTTATGAAATTTACTTTGCTAACTTGGTAAGACGTGAAGAGATTCCATTCTTTTTAACGGCATGCCAATATGATCATTTTGTTAGGATTTTGTTACTTGTACATAATGGATTACATAATATGATGCTGAGAGAAAAAATTGTATGAAAAAATTGATTGTATTTTAAATTGATAAATGATAGAGTGTCGTGTGATATTATGTAATATATTAAATAATTATTGATGTACAAGTAACGAGATTATTTTTGTTAAATAGTTGAGGGAATGCTATTGAAGTTGCCTAATTACTCTGAATTTAAGTTCACTGGCCTGGTTGCAAATAAGCGTAAATTTCAATAAGGGATGAAATTTTCCCATATCTGAATTAGCTGGCTATGGATATCTAAAAAATATGTTAAATAGAAAACATGGTTGAAATGTATAAAAAAATTAGCCCATTTTTGACAATTATTATTTGAAAACTCTTTTTTCTACGTATTCATTTTCAATCACACATTCACCCAATAAAACATTTTGCACATAAACTTCAAATTTCTCCTTACTTTTTAACTACGCATTCTCCCAAAAATCATTATTCAAAATATTGTTTTCGCCAAATAATGATCATCAAACATGGACTCACTATAAATTTAAAGATATCCTATTATACACAAAATAGAGAATTTCTTGAAGACGTAAGCTATTATTGTTATTTTTAAGGGTAATTAGCAGATAACGTCCTCACCTTTCATTATTTTTGTAGAAAACGTTCATACATTTTATTTTTTGGTATTTTCACCCTCATTTTCACATTTCATTGCACAAAATGTCTTTTTTCACCAATTTTCTCAATTAAAAATTATGAAACGACGAATATACCACTATCTTTAAATAAAAAGAAAAAAGAAAAAAACTAATTGTAACAACAATCTCAATTTTTTTTAAAAAAACGCAAATAAGTCACACATAAGTTATTAAAATGGTAATTAGTACATAATGTCCATACCTTTCACTATTATTGCGAAAAACGTCCATACATTTTTATTTTTTTTGTATTTTTACACTTAATTACACATTTGATTGCGCAAACCATCATTTCTATCAATTTTCTTTCAATTTCTCAATAAAAAGTTGTGAAATTACGAATATATCTCCTATTTAAATAAAAAGCTAAAGAATTAATTACAATCATAGTCTCATTTTTTAGAAGTGCAAACAAGTCCCCAATAAATTATTAATTTTTTAAAAAAATGTGCAAATGAGTTCTAATTAAATTTATTTAAAAATTAAAAAATGCAAATGAGTCCCAATAAATTATTAAAGAATTAGAAATTTTAAAAAATATATATTTTATTTAAATATGATGGTATATTCTTCATTTCACAACTTTTAATTGAGAAATTGGATAAAATTGGATAGAAATGATGGCTTGCGCAATCAAATGTGTAATTAAGTGTGAAAATACAAAAAAAAAAAATGTATGGATATTTTTCGCAATAATGGTGAAAGGTATGGACATTATGTACTAATTACCATTTTAATAATTTATTTATGACTTATTTGGGCTTTTTTTTTTAAAAAAAAGATGGGACTATAGTTGCAATTAGTTTTTTCTTTTTCCTTTTGTTTTATTTAAAGAGAGGTTTCATAATTTTTTAATTAAGAAAATAGATGAAAATGACATTTGCGTGATGAAATGTGGAAATAAAGGGTGAAAATATCAAAAAAGAAAAAGAAAAATATGAATGTTTTTCACAATAACAATAAAAGGCGGGGACGTTGTACTAATTACCCTTATCTTTAATTATTCACAATGTTGAGTAACATTATTGTTTAAGTAATGTATTCAAGCAAATCCTAGCACTGTATTTAAACTTAATAAAATATAAATATAATATCTTGAGTAAGGTAACACAATATCTCACTATATATACATCACGTTTTTCCAAGGTTCGTAATTATAAACCTAATAATAACTCTTATCTATTCGTTCTTCCATATAACTTGTACCATTGTATGTCGACATTTGACTAACCTTTTTCTTGGAATGGCAATCTCAATACTAAAAGTTTGTGTTACATAATTTATAAGTGGATAGGAAGGTATCAAGGTCCTACAAATTTAAGGTCAACTTCCGTTATGAAAAGTTCACCACTTCATTACTCAAACTAATTTCTATTACAATAAGGGAAAATCTCATAATTAAGAGATTAAGTTTCACCAATTTTAAATCTAAGAAACTAAATTTCAAATCTCAAATCTCATATTTTTTAAAATTTTGTTTATAATTTAATTAATTAAATATATAAAGGTCACAATTTCATATAATTTCATCACAAATTTCGTATAAGTGGTCGCATATTATTAATTGGTCACAAATCACAATTTCTATATGTCACAAATTGTTTTACGACCACAATTCAACAATTTTATAGGTCACAATTTGTTCATCGGTCACAAATAAAAAATTTATACGTCACAATTTATTCAACGGTCACATATCTATCAAATTAATAATTGCATTGGTCACAAATCACAAATTTTATAAGTCACGACTTATTTCATGTCACAAAATATCAAATTATATTTAGATCACAATTTATCAAATTATTGGTCACAAATTAATAAGTTTTTAAGTCATGCAGTATTTATTGGTCACATGCCAACCAATTTATTTGCCACAATCAACCAAATCATTTGTGATCATCACCACACCATTGCAACAACCCAAACAACTGTCGCCAGAACCACCAACACCACATCCCGACAACAAAACTATCGTCTCAAATACCGAAACCAACCACCACCAGATCCCCCACCACGTGTAGCACCACCATCACGACTTGTACCACCACCGTAACCCACCACTATAGCGCCAGTAGCCAGCCAAAGGGTGTCCCATGCCAAGGTCCCTAGAGCCCTTACCACCACTACCTTCACTGGCGTCGCCACCTCCTGATCCACCTCCGCCGTCGCACCCCCACCTGCACAACCGACAAAAACTCCCAACAACACCAAAATCACCCCAAACCTCCATTAGCAACATCATCACCAACAGAACGACCACCACACCCCTAGCAGATTCACTACCACTGTCAGCATCTCACCACCGCAACACCTCTCCATTACTACGGTGGCGGCATGAAAACCACCACAAATCAGATCTAACCACTGCAAAGTAGATCTATTACACCGCCAGTGTTGAAAACTACGGTAGCATGAAAATACCCCAAGATGTTACGTCTTGATGTCGAGGATGATGCCACCGCTCTCAGATTTGAAAACATGGGGATGACGCCGTCGCTCGCTGCTATGGTTGCGGCGAAGGCATTTGTTGTGTCGCCTCCGGTGGTGACGGAGAGAAGAGAGAATGAGGGAAGAGGAGGGGGATGACACCGTCGCTCGCTGCTATGGTTGCGGTGACGACGTTTGCTGTGTCGCCTCTGGTGGTGACAAAAAGAAGACAGAGTGAGAAGACGGAGAGAAGAGAGTGAGGAGAGAAAAGACGGAGAGACGAGAGAAGAGGTGGAATATGTTTGTCAGTTTGAAGTGAAAATGATTAGGGTTTGGAATGAAAATTATATAATTAATATTTAATATTTAAAAATGAAATATTTGAATTTTGAAATTGAATCTTGAAAACTCTTATTGTGTAATTTTCCTTACAATAATCGCCAAGTTGGACCAGTTGTCACTTATTTACATATTTAGTGGTGGATCAATTTTTATCGAATTAAGTACATGTTCAGCAAGATGTTTATTTTTCACTAGTATAGTTCAATTGATGAAAATTAAGGTTCACTGACGTTAACCTAGCTTATTTCTTTATAGGTGACCAAGCATATTTTCCAAATTTAGTCATATTTGTATGTGCATAGAAAGTGAAGAAAAATATGTTACTACTTCATTTAATGATATGAGAATTTTTTTTTACTATTCAAAGCAAAGAACAACTAACCACTATTTCCAACAGCTAGTACAGGACAAGGATAAAAACAGGTATGGGTATGAAGGAAGATGATATAAACGTGCAGCTGCTTTGAATTATAATACAAATAAAACAAAATCAAATATTGATCTCCATTGGCCATTAATAGCTTTCAAGTCAACATGACAGGTAGAGGCTAAATTATTTTCTCAAGCTCTGAAATATACAAAGGTAATGGTGATAAAAGAAAACTGGTACTTCACTACATGTCAAGAACAAATAAAGGATTATCACTCATACTAATTATATTCCATGTTCCAGGGAAAACAGTCTTCAACAGTTTTTCTTCATTCCCAATTGGCAAAGATTCATAAACTACAAATGAATATGATTGCATATTTAGGCCTTCGACTTAGCTTTATAACAAGCTCAAGAATAGATACCGTAGAGTCTTTTTTCAGTCGCTGTCAACCTCTATTGAGACTTTCTCCAGAATAATGGTTTCCACAAAGATAGGCCAATGGTCCTTTGACAGCACACCTACAACAACAAAACAAATACAGTGTATCCATTAAAATAAGAGTAATGATATTCAATATCACTGGTGTTAAGCATCCGTCTAGGTGGCATTATACGATAGATTCATTTGAATGCAAAGTCACATGACTCATTCAATTGAAGGGAAAATTTTTGCACCTCATTAACTTTGTTCTCAACTTTGTTGATAAGTGGGGATAGGCACCCCTGACTCTGCTGTTAGCTTTTTGAAAGCACTTTGCAATCTTCGAGTCACAGGTCCTATGCAGCCATCACCAACTGTGCGACCATCAATCTTAACGACCTAGTAAAGTTCAGAACAATAGAATAACATCACTACACCTGATGTTAACATTACAACATTTTTAAATGAAGTTTAATGACCATTCTAAACAATTACAATGAATAAAAGAGAGCAGATAAATCATTTTAACATCATCGACAAAAGGTGTACTTTTTAAGGATCGAGTGGACCATATGGTCTCTCAGTTCAACCGCACTGCACTATTTGAAAAAATTCGTCTAAGGAAACATCTTATGAAGAACCTAAAAAGTTTGCCTTTCCTTCAGGTTCTCTGCTAGTAGGAAACAGTTTGTTATTATTAGAGTTAGGTCTAAAGAAGCTGGTAAACTGTATAGAATTTTAATAAATACATGGCAAAAAGGATCTGGAGTCTTAGAAATTTTGTCTAGAAATCGTGTGAAATAAATAAAAATAGAAAAAAACCAAAAGAATTAAAGGGAATGAATTATGTTATTAAAGAAGTCAATGATCTTGGTTCAAGTAGTTAGAGACAAAAACTACTTGCTACCACAGTTCCAGACCATAATATTTCAATATAAATGACTTACTGCGCTGAGCTCTCCAATAGTTCCTACAGTCCACGCCTGCAGTAAAACAGTCAACTTTATGGCCAAAGAATCCAACTTTGAATGAGAGAAAAAAAGGAAGTCACAAAAACCCATCCATTATTTTGTTATTGAATGAAAAATCAGGTAAAACATGCTATAATGGCCAAAGAATCCAACTTTGGATAGCACCCAATCAACAAGGATCCCTTGCATATGCAACAAAAGGGATAAGAGCATACACATAAAAAGCAAGTTATGTGGGACAATCACACGCAGGATGACAAGAAAACTTGTGCTTCCTGCTAAATTATTAATCAGGAAGATGAGAAATCCTACAAATCCTTAATGATAGCGTAATCAAAAAGCAATTTCTTGAACTAGTAAAGTAACAATACCAGAGTAGATTGATTCTTCTGCAGCACAGAAACATAAAAAAATGAGTCTGTCTTGATGATGCCAAAGATAGTTATGGGAAAGAAAGCAAACTGCCTAATTCACATGCATTATCTCTCAATATGTTGAAGAATAAACTGGCGCGAAAACACTTCGACAAACTCCTCAACAACATTAGCATCCAGATCAAGTTTAATTGATTGATTCCTGGTGTATCATAGAGTGAAAGATGTTCTCTGGATTTTGGCAACAGATTGATCCCTTTTGATATTGCTCCTCACTGGATATTTTTCTTTGGTATCAAGAGTCAAGTGGCTAACCCGTAGCACAGGAATTAGCACATCTTTCAGGACGTGTGAAAACATTTTTATCCTATACCAGCAGAAATCTAGGCAAATAACAAAACAGACCTCATCTGCCGTATGGAACTCTGATAAACTGATACGCCGCTCTTGTAAAAACAACCCTTCTTTTATTACAAGGTCCATGACCTGCAAATACAGATATGTCTTTCTTATAAAGCATAGAAGAGCCAATAAATTGTCAAAATAATTTTCAAATAAGCAGAATGTTAAAGTAATGCAAGCACTAACATGCCCATATGTGCGTAAGAAAATTTAAAAAACGATTTACGAAAAGTTATGTTCATAAAATATTAGATAAAGTCGATCATTAGATAAGGTTGTCTTCATGTATCCAAAAAACAGAGAACTAATTCTTATACTTTCCATAATCAATCAAATTGTTGTAGTTAGAATATCAATTCAGGCCACATGACTTTTGAGACCCAAAAGCTACTATTGGACCCGTTTGATTAAATTTATGCAAGTGTTTTTCCTAGTTAGAACAACTTTTTGAGGAAACTAACATTTTCTCAGAATATTTAACCTCCATGCATGACATTCAAAAACAGGAGAACATAGCATTCCTTATTGGGTCTGACGAAGCTTGTGGAGCTGAAAACTGATGGAGAATAGGAATTATCCAGAATCATCTTTTATCAATATTTTTAAGTGCACATAAACGTTATTTTGTTTATGAAAAAGGTGGGAAAAAAGAGGCCAAAAGAATTACGTACTGCACCTATGCTTGTAATTTTGGAAGAGTATATTATGAAGCTTACTGTTGCCCGTGTTATGCCAGGAAGACAGTAATCAGCATGAGGTGTTGCTACACGGCCCTTTCTCACTAGAAACTGTAGCACAAGGAGATGAAAATATTTAATACACAATAGATGGTTTGTATAACAAGATGTGGAATACCGATAATTTGGAGCCAGATTATCTACTGCCTAATGGTCCACGAATAGTGGGATAACTCTATTCTGTCAAACGCAAGTTAATAGCAAAAGAAAACACGTCAAATGAAAATTCCAGAAGAAAAAGATCCGGACTCGCAGTCCAGATATTTCTATGACACCTCAAGTAAGAACATAAATGTGAATATATATTATCTGATTAACCATGTTTCTTAGGATATAGTGACTGAATAGCACATCAACATTCTTCCTTAGGACGTCATCAATGAAACCTCACCCCACTACTAGCTCTTTCATAGGTAAAACCAAGTTCAAACCAAGGAAATTGTATATTTGTTGAAATCGATGATCTTACAACGTTTGTCGCATTTGTTTCTGACACAAATCCATCTTTATCAAGCATGATAGCATCATCAGCATTTGCATTATTCCCTTCTATCTGCATTGACGCCAAAAGTAATTTGAACTAAATAGAACTCCCTAACTACGACAAGGGATTATGCATATAAAAATATTACTATAAGATTCTACTTGAGCAAGTAGATTGAACAATGTATACCTTGGCAAGAATGTTATTGAGAAGGTTGTTGTGGTGAATTTTTGAATCCAAATTCTGCAAAATAAGACAAAAATCTAGATTACATGGTTATATAACTCATTATTGCATAAGTTTGCCAGAGAGATTTATGAATTACAATCGAATAAAGAATGAGTTTCAATGACAGTGTACACAGATAGGAAAATGCTGATGATGTGAAAATTTATATAATCCTTACATTCATGACCTCAATCCGAGAGAATAAAATATTTTCTTGTTTAATGAACTGTTGGAAAACATTCTTCTGCTTAGTTTGTATAGGTAATCAACCGAACCTACCCAAGTCCTTCAGAGCTTCGTTTGCGTAATTTTTATGAGCATGAAACATGAGATTCAAATAACATAACATTAAGGACGGATGGATAACGATGTATATTAATTATAAAGTGTAATAAACAATATAGCAATAGCAGATCAATTTAAATGTACCATACCAGTCAGATCTTGCATCTTAAGTTGAACAATTTAGATCTAAAACAATAGATAAAAGAAAAGAAAAACGTGGATTCGCAAAAGTAATTCAAACCGACCGTGAAAATCAAAAGGAAAAGTTGAAAATAAATAAATAAACAAAAAGCCTTACATTTGGTGAATTACGGCGAGTCGTTGCTGTAACCAATGTTATACCCTTATCATTCTCATAGATTGGGGGCTTCCATTCAGCAAGCACTGCAAAGGTACAAATAAAAGCCTATATTCACCGAATTACAAATGTAGAATTTTCAAATAGAACAAAATTTATTTGTTCTTATTTCATAACCCACAACCAGAGCAGCACCAAAAAAGTGAAAAACAAATGTTTTGCAATGTGAAATGTTGTATAACTTATCATATTTTCACAGCTAAAAATGTACTGAAACTGTAAACATTCGGTGCCAGGTATTTTCCAAGTCCATATGGGCAATTTGCTGCCTTCTTTGACTGAAATATGCTTTAACAAAGAAAGATGATCCCAAAAATAAAATATTAATCAAAGTAAACTATGATAGTGCTTTAAGTTATTGTGTATCACATAAGTAAGAACCCTTCTATGTTTTTCAAATAATAAAACTAATACTTAAAAGCATTGGCAGTTCCAGGGGACAGAGTTCTAATCATTGCATCCTTAATTTGAGAGAGTCTCCAATAGATCAATAAACTCTTTTCAACGATGTTTCATCTTATCTGAGAAAATGAGAACTAAATGAATTGGTGCATTACAGAAAGGTCCAAGGAAGTTATTTCTCATCTCCCGCTGAAAACATAGTTCAGCTTTGTTAATTCTTTGGACAATTTGATGGGGTCTTTTTAGCTTATAAATTTATGTTACTCAACATTTTCTTGTTGGGAATGGTTGAGGAGGAAGTCAAAGGAGATAAATAAAAAAAATAGAGCTTACGTTTTGCCATTGATGTAAAATGTGGAGCATGATTTTTAGTCTCAATTGGTAGTTTACACTGTTCTTTGAAAAATGTTCATCATAGACATGATTTTTTGAAAGTGAGAACGGGAATGGGATTGGAATTGAGATTGAGATGCCCACGCCACACCAAGATTTAAAAAACTGGTCATTGTGGCTGAAGTGTTATATAGCCGACATAGTATATGCCACAGCCAACACTATTTATGTAAGCTAATAAACACATGAATCTTACCGATTAAAGTACATCCGTAAAGGTTTAGTGCTGGGCTCATTCCAGAAGTTACCTGGAAAACCAGACAATAGGATGACTGAAAGCATAAACCAATGTAATAATCTAGGCTACATATTACAAATGTGGAACTGAGTAATACTTTTGGAAACTTTTATCCAGGGAACAGGAGGTTCCTGATGTAGAAACAGGGAAATTTACATGGTAATATATACCATTAAACATAGCAAATGCAGATATATCCATGAATGCAATCCTTTGGCTATAAAAAGCATCAAGAAACATGGTTGGTATGAAAATGAAGTATTAGCAGTTCAATACTGCAATATCTTATTCCTTGCTTTGCCTATATTTAAGACTGGAATAAGGCTTAGTTTGTGGCTGTTTTGTTATGACCAGCGATATTTAAGTACTGAACACTAAATTGTTATGATCAGGTACACACACTACCACAGACAATTCAGTGTTCAATACCTGGCAGCAAGGCATTTTCTTTTATTTTCCTATCAGTGCAACCACAAGACTTTGATTAATCTAAACATATAACTTTTTTTTTTTTAGGGAAGTGGAGTAAAATTCAAACAGAACATGATCAGTTGTCTCTTTTCGCATATCACCCATCCAAGGGCTTAATTTAAGCTATGTATACTTCATTAGCATATCACAGTCCAGTTAACTTGGGGCTATTATACCAAACTTTCTTTTATGACCAAGGGAATGCCAAGTGGAAAGGATTCTTTCCATGTTGCTAATGATTTAATTCCTATTCTTAGCAGAGGAAAATGTTTGCTTGGCCATCCCAAATTAGCACTTGCACCATAACCATAAAGATAATCGGGGTTGAATTACAATAAGCATATAATTATGAGCAAAAGGTTGGGGCACTTTTGGAGGAACAGAAAGTTTAACAATTTATTAGGAGAGTTCTCTGTATTCTACACTCTCATCTGGACCTAAATATGGCTCATGCTTCTTCAGAATTTACCAATCAGTTAACCATTTTCTTCATGTCTATCATGTTGCACTTGTGTAACAGCAACCCCAAGTTACATTAATATTTCAAAGTTTGCCTATTCCACAAGGAGGGAACCAAAATAAGAATAGCATCTGCCTACCTTCTTTCCACGTGTCAAGGTGAGCCTAATGTGTGAGTCATCAAACATCCCATTCCTTATTAGCGTTTTAAATATGGCATCCTTCACCTGCGACATGTTGAATGTGGTAGTGATATGTTAAAACAAAGACTACCGGGCTACAATTATAGGCGGACAAAGAATGATTTAATAATGAAGTAAAGTGGTATGCATTACCAAGTTACTAGTTTATAGATACATAGAACCACAATCACCTGTTGACGAGTTGGTACATTGCTAAATGCTAGAGCTTTTGCTGAGTCAAACAACCTGGAATTTAGAACACAGATGATTAAATATGTATAAATACATATGAATGTGTGTGTAGTTTCAAAACTATATATGTGTATTTGTGTATTCTTTCTTTAAATCGAAAGAGAAAATTGTTCCGCAGACATCATGACTAGGGAACATTTTGTATTGATATTCCACTCATTGAAGAGAGAAGCAGAGAGTTAATGTAGGAACACATTCTAATGTCAGTTGGTCAAGTAATATGTTTGAAAACATCATATTCTTCCCCGTTGTCATTTAAAATCGTGAGCATCTTCACTCATCAGACAACATAAATCAGGTTCCAAGTCTGATTTTTGAAGACCCATCACCACTGCCAATTTTGTTAACTATGCTTTTCCCATTGTTCAAATCAGGCCAACAAAATCAGATCAGGAGGACATTCTAGAAAGTAGCTTAGTTAGGTTTTTATTACCTTATATGGCTCTTCAAAGAAAAGAGACGTGGGTATCTAATACACAAGTTTTCAAAAGACGGGCTAAACCAAAAAACCTATCCGCAGCCAAGCATATAACTCATGTAAACCTCCAGTACTGAGAAAAATAAGATATCCAAGAAATATTAGTGATGGTATCAGGTATAATCTGTAGCTGTCCTCTATAAACTCAAATGAACTGAAAACACCAACAATGTATCACTCCATCATGGCTTCGATATAATAGAAAGAAAAAAAAAGGTGAAAACGGCACCCTATCTTCCCCTTATTTCTTCATAGATCAACCATACAACCACTCATTCCTTGTCTAGATCTATGCTTATTTTAAACCCTTCAACATTTCTACTTCAGTTGGCCTATGCCTTTCCAACCCCATAATCACTAGTCTATATACAAACCAAAAAGGAACTCTATCCCTCACATCCATTAGATTATAAGATTTCAAGGTAAGTGCGCAGATTCTGAACCTGACACAAATCCTTGCAGAGAATGTCCATGTGGTGTGAGGGTCACTTGATTCTCAACAATAATATAGGATCACTGACAAGTATTGACATAAATAACAAATTTAGGCTTGCAAAACTTTTTTAGTTTCTCAAGTGACCCTTAATTCTGAAGGTTAATTTGTAATATATGATTGTGTATTGTTATAAATACAAGTCAACATTCACTTCTCTTAGGCAGACTTGCCAATCCCCTCCCTCACCCTCAAATGCCCAGTGTGTAGGAGGATGTGACTTTTCAGCATTACTAAACATGTCTCTATAGAATATGGGCAGAAATAACCTAGATCAAAAAGTTTCTATTTCAAGCTGATCTTCTAATACAACAAAATTGTACCCAAGAAACCTCCACCTCTCATTGGAGCCTCTACAGTTTTACTTAGAAAATAAATCATTGTCAGATGCGTTAATATAATTACAGTCAATGATTCTCTAAACAATAATGCATGAGATATTTTGACTAGAAAGTACTTCAACTGCATGTAAAAACTGATGTCCATAAAGTCAATGCCAGGTTACGAGTTCGTCTCCAAGAGAACTTGAAATTTATCTTAATATTTTTTTCCGCATCACTTCTGATAGCCATTCTCCCATTTCTTCTTAATTTCTTTTCATTGCAAAAGAGTCAGAGAGCAAGATGTTGTAAGTAAGATACAAATAATTGATCCCATTCCCAATAGCATGACTGGCAAGCACAATCATTCAAGTAACTAAAGGCATAATCATTTATGTAACTTCTCAAACTACCACCTCAAAATTAAACTATTATGCTCCATAAAGAAACATACATTAAATTTACTGACACTGTAAAAACACGAAGAAGGTAATTTGGCATGTTTTCCTATTCGTAAGAATATACAATGTCATCATAATACTACTGATAAATTGAACAAGTTAAATAATGTCATGTAATGCAAGCATGAAGTATTAGAACTTTTCTTTAATCCCTTTCACTTACCTACATAAATGCTCCTCCAGTTTGAATATCTTTCCATTATAAACTCGAAGCCCTTCCCAAACTGAATCGCCACCTTGGACAACAGAGTCAAGAACTGAAACCTAAAATATCCAATAACAAAATTGAAAAATCTAAACCATTCTGGCACACTAAAGTATGACATTGAGAGCTTCGACCTATGCGATTCTCTAGAATCTTATTCTTCTACATTCGTACCTTTGCACTTTCACGGGGCACAATCTCATCACCAACCCAAACAAGCAACTTCCCATTGGCAGGAACTGGAAGTTCAGGCTGGAGGGACATTATACCACTCCGCTTCACATGGCGCCTAAGCATGTTATAGAAAGGCAAACATTGCTCCAGCAAGTTGTACAGAGTGGGTGGAAATGGCTGACAAATAGGGAAAAGACATCGAGCAGGTCTCATTCAAGGATATCAAGAATCTTGTTAGTGTTCAATCATCATAAACGTGCAGCAAGTGCTACATCAGGCTTTAAAAATTGGTATATTGATTATTATTTTAGCAAGCATGACATGTGACACTTGACCGCAGATGCTGTATCGTATGAAGGAATGTAATTCAGAAAGAATCCACATTGATAATTAATAAAAGATAAATGTAAAACATACGAACAAAAGCTATATAAAACAAGGGGATACGGCTTTAGGTAGCATAATGGACGAACAAAGCTGTATAAAACAAGGGGATACATCTTTTAGAAAGTGATTTCACAAGACTAACTTGCTGCTCTAAAGATTTGCTCGAAATGGCACTGTAATGATTCTAGCTATGGCATTTAAATAAATAAAATCCATTATGAAGCAGGAAGGCTATAATAAGAAAAATCACATTTGAATTCCAGCATTAGTGTGCACATACAATTCTAGGCAAGGCAATGTATGGTAATTGAACTGGGTTCAACTACAGAATCCAAGAGGATATGCAGCTGTTCTCCTTACCACGGGATACTTTCTTGGAGATTCAAAGCCTGTCGACTTATGTGTAGATTTATACCAGTAGGGGGCCCAAAGGCCATCAAATGCTTTTGGCCCTGCTTCCCATCTGTAAATAGAAAGTTCAAACAATCAAAAATTATGAAAAGTTTTTTATTTTGGAAAAATCGCTCTAGTACTAACCTACCTCTCCCTCTTTCTTTATGTTTACCTTTTTGAAATGCAGATTCCTAATGGTCTTAGTTCTATTTATGTAAACAAACATTTCCATTTCTAAATGCAGCATTTCACACTCCCCATACGACCAATGTACACACTCACTCTTCTCAATAAGAAAAGAAGCACAAGGCAAACTCTTGATGAAAAGAATTACGAGTGAACAAGAAATTCCTGTTCTGACTTAGATATGGTTTCCTGTCCCAAAATCTGCCTTGGGATGGTAAGTGAATTTGTGAATAAACCTAGAGAAGTGCACATGGAAGCAGTGTTTAGATTAGTTGAATACCTAATGTCTCAGCAACGCATTCATTTAAAAATGGGAGGAAGTTTAAACCCAGAAGCCTACACATGTTGATTGGGCTGGGTCAATAATAAAGCAAGCTCAAAATCAGTTGAGAAGAAACTTAAACCCTGTTTGTCTCCCTTTTTTCACAAAAACTCTTTTTTTTTTCTCATACTCATTTTCAACCACACAATCGCACTAAAATAATTTTCACATAAACCAAAAATTTCTCTTACTTTTTAACTTCTCCAAAAAATCATTTCCCCCCAAAAACTCTTTAAAAAGGGGATCAAACAGGGGCTTAATAGCATGGAGGAAGCAATCAGTGGTGGCAAGGTCTAGGCGTCTAGCACAGAAGTGGAATTCAGGCAATGACGTGGCATTTGAAAGCTCCTTCCCATCAAAATAAAATTAACCCTAGAATCAAGTGTGAAGAACCTATGAAACTTTAGTGTGATAGGTCAGCAATCAATATTGCACACAATCCAATGCAACATAACCAAACTGAGCACATGGAAGTGGACAGCCATCGTATAAAGAAAAACTGGAGAAAGACAAATTTGTACTCCTTATATTCTAGTAATTGATTTGAGGTAATATTCTAATGAAGGGGTTTGCACTTGGTCATCCAAACTACCCTAAGAGGACTGAGTAATATCTACATAAGATTGAGAGAGTTGGAAAATCTGCCAGCTTGTATAGCAGATTTCTGAAAGATCTTTTTCCAGCTCATATGAGTTGAAGGCTTTGGACAATTCTATGTAGAAATTCAATGAATTTTCCTTTCTTAGCTTTTCTATATTAATAGCAGAATCATAGGTAGGTATTATTTCCAAGATTATTTTCAGTTATCTAGTCAGCATAAATAGGATCTATTGTTATGCAATTGTTAGTGCAAAAATTATTCTTACACGTGCTTCTAGTCTTGAAAGAAAATACAAATACATATCAAAGAGGATGCTTCAAATGGACTCAATGATTTCCTCCCTTTTATGAACTTTGCAGAATCCCATCTCTCCTTGTCTCTTTTTCCACGACAATTTCTGGAGCCTATTTAGCTCCCTTACTTTCCTTGTTTCAAATATAGTCATATTAACATGTCTCTGTCCCCAACGCTACACTTTATTTACTTCAGAAAACATGAGCTTCGGACTCTTCACAACCATAATCTTCTATAAAATAAATAAAATGCAGAAATATCCAAAAAAAATTAACTTCTCTTGCACAGCTCAGAAAGGAAGAGGTATTAGTGGGCTGAATAAATAGAATACATTCTGGTATATCTGCCTTACTTGAGCATTGCAGCTTTAAATGGAATACCAAGATCTTCACATAGACCACGCAAAGTACCCTGCAAGTGGAGAAGAGGTATCATAGTCATTCATTTTAACATTAAAATGATTCGGACCTAAGGTCTTGTGGAAAAATAGAACTACCAAGAAACCTAGTGCTTGACATAAAGCAGGATACAACAAACTCAAGTTAGTGAATTGTCTAAAGATGAAAAGTTATCTAGTAATAGTCAAGCCCCCCATTCTCTTTCGGTCATCCAATATGGCTTGCATACTGATGAAGTAGAAAGGAATTGATGGGGGACTGCAAAAGCGGTATGGGAGCGACGCCAAAAGCTTCATGAACAGCAGATGGACTACCAGATTCATCAGAAACAATTATAAAAGAAAGCAATCAGAACTCATACAAATCCCAGAAGTTTTTACATTCTCTGAAATACAATATTCCAAATATAAGACCCATAGAAACAGAAAAGGGAAAAATAGCACGCTAGACGCGATTTTCAATGAAAGAAAATCTTATTTCAACATATAACATATATTCATGTACATGAATACCTTGAAAAAAGAACAGGAGAGGTAAAAGCAGAACCCTGCTGTTGAACAAACAAAGGTCTCCCCAAAAGTTAATCCTCTGTTTGGCAAAATTTATAAATCTGATTTATAAAAGGTCGAACTTCTTTTTCATACACGTTCCAATGGACTCACAAGTACTATCCACCTATCACCACCATTTCTATTAATTTATAAATTAAACCGTTTATATATTCGCAAATGGAGGCTAAATTATATGCTCTTTGGCTAAATACACTGCACACAAAAAAGAGAGTCAGGATCTATCCTGCAAAATGTCCTTAGTTTACACTGTAATTGGAGGATGAGCTAGCCACATAATTATTCAGAATAGAGAACAGATTCTTCCGAGGCAGTGTATCGAGCCAGTCTATATTATAAAAAGATAAGAAGTCCAATGGTGCAATATTAGTACATAATTTTTCAGTCTTGCTGAAATATCTTGTCATAATATTCATATAGGCAATGTTTAAAAATTTTAATCAGGTATTGAGGTATTTTATCATAGTGCGTCAAGTTGTGATCCTCGAGGCGCTTTGAGACGACAAAACAACAAAAGAATTCAAAAGAATATAAAATTACAAATGTATGCTCGTAATAAACCACTTAAATTCATAATAAAACTAATAAAACATTTAAAAGTCTCTGACTTCAAACAAACATAAAATAAATCAATAAAATAAAAGAAATAGGCTCCCGAATTAGTAATCACGTAACAAAATTATAATATATTACTATAAGTAGAGGCGTCATATATTTCATATATCTATGATTAGAGAATCATTGACTTCATCACCCTTGTCACTAAAAGTGTCTTCATTCTATGAAGGCCTCTAATTTGACAAATGGGTAAATACCTGAGTCATGTAAGGCTCAGTCTTGACGCGTAAGCCTCACAAATGGCATTAAAGGTGTGGGTTTTGAGGCTTATATGAAAGCTTCACGTGAGGCAGTATCCAAGGCTTAAGTGTAATAACCCATTTCTTTTAATTCAAAGTCAAGGGTTGAATTGTCTAAGTCAAAGTCAAATGTGGAGTTAAATGAGAATAAGTTAATTGCTTGGGACTTATTTTTGAAGTAGGAAAAGAAAAGGTTTTAAAATGGATTATTTTGGAAGTTGTGGACTTACTTATTTGG
>CAIGRH010114348.1:0-15765 GCA_903798295.1 Fraxinus nigra | reverse complement strand
AAGATTTTTTTTTTTTTTGGTGTTTTTTGTTTTTTTTTTTTTTGCCAAATTAAAGGCCACCAAATAGGGGCTCAATCTTTGCAATTTGAATTTTTTATGAATAAAAAATCTCAAACTAAGTTATGATGTAAGTTGATAAATCAAAGCATTCATTCTTTGAGTTTACTTATAAAATTATTTTATGGAATAACGTGTGGTTGAAAATGAGTTTTCAAAAAAATGGAATCCAAATAGGTTATTGGTTATTTTGAGTTCGTTGTTCTCTCTTGAATTATATATTCATGCATTTAATTAGTATTTTTTTATGTTAGTTCATTTTAAAAGTAGAAGAATTTAAGCATTGTTCATAATTAATTTACAAGCTCTAGCATGCCTCACTTATAGATCGAATAAGATTTATTACGAAACAATAATTTATTCTCAAATTGTAATTTAGTTTATGATGTTTTAATTTTCTCATATTTTCATAGTTTCGAGTTTTCACTATTTCGTTTCTTGAAGTTTTATTAGCTGAATTTTCTCAATTGTACAAATATTTTCGAGTAGTAGCGTATTAGATATAAGTACTGAAATAACCTATATGAAAATGTTTATATAAAAAATGTTACGAGTAGAATAAAACCTGAATTAGAATCGATGGTTCGAGTTTGGATTTGATTTAATTAGTTATAAGGATTCAAACGGTTCCATTTACAAAATACCTTAAATATAATGCATGGTTTCGAGAATTGAAATAATTGTCCCTACCCACCGGAAGCCCTAACACGTGATTAATTTTTATACATAGCACGTAGTGTGAATGCATATTTGCATGTATTAATATATTTCATAAAATCTCACCGTTAAAATTACATAATTTTACTGTTGGAACATAACCAATTAATGCATCACGTCAGGCTCCTAGTGTATCCCGTCGAGAACCAATCAATTGTGAACGAGGTGATGTACATGTAACATGATTGCTTGGAATTATAGATTTTGCAAGGTGAATTACCTTGTACAAGTGTTAGATGTAGTGTTGGCACTGACATACAGCTCAACTGTTGAATAATTGGTGGTGGTAGGTTGTTGATTATTTGATGCTGACAAGACGTCATTTGCATTGTTGGTTGGTGAAAATTTAAGGGTCAATTTTCAAACATATTTAGAAACATTTTTGTTAATAAGTAAAACTTGCTATTTATTTTTTTGTCAGGTCTTGAGTTTACTCTACAATGGTTACTAATTCGAGTCCCCTCACTGCTACTGATGTGAATATTCAATCGTAAATTTCAAGGTCCCGTAGGATTAATCGAGGTACGCGTAATTTGGCCTGAACATCCACGATTATATATATAAAAAAATTTGTTATTTATTTTGAAACTAAAAAAAGTGCCGTTGGGATGAATCTTATCAACATCCATGAATGAACCTTCCAATAAGAAACAATCGGTCGACAATTTATGAAAGAGAAGCTCAAAATAATGGGATTTTGAAGGTNTAAGTAAAACTTGCTATTTATTTTTTTGTTAGGTCTTGAGTTTACTCTACAATGGTTACTAATTCGAGTCCCCTCACTGCTACTGATGTGAATATTCAATCGTAAATTTCAAGGTCCCGTTGGATTAATCGAGGTACGCGTAAGTTGGCCTGAACATCCACGATTATATAAAAAAAAATTTGTTATTTATTTTGAAACTAAAACAAGTGCCGTTGGGATGAATCTTATCAACATCCATGAATGAACCTTCCAATAAGAAACAATCGGTCGACAATTTATGAAAGAGAAGCTCAAAATAATGGGATTTTGAAGGTAAAAAATTTTAAGGCCATGGAAAAGACAAGATCCCAAAGGAACAATATTCAAAAGAAGGTGGAGGAATTGCCATTGCAAAGTATCTCACTTTCCGGAGAATTGGGAAATTTTGGTCCTTTATCACGTGGTACATAGCCGATACGATAACTACAAAGACTTGCCAACTTTGGTTGTTGAGATCTTGATTATTGATACCAAGACTTGGGTACCTACCACCCGCCACTAAGTTAGTTGCCCGTCAACAACTGTTACACATCAATCATTAAAAATAATTTTTTATTTTTATTTTTTCCCTAAATTGAATGGACAGAAAGATAATGAATTATCAAAATGATTTGTAAGGTACCACCCCAATCGCAGCACATTCCACTTTTCCTAATTGGCCTTGATGGGCTTTCGTTTTACAGAAATACTTCGGCTTCTGTTTCTTTATAGAAGCCTGGACAGGCCTAGGGCCATTAGAGCTTGCCATATTGTGGCCGGCTCAAGGGCCGAGCCAGCCCACAGCACAGTCTGGCCGTGCTGTGCTGTTGGCTGGACTTTAAGGGTCGACCCTAGTCGGTCTAGATCACCCAATCTATTTTTACGCTTGTATACTTAATACACTGGCTACACCTTACATGCAAAATGGGTTCACAAGGATATACAAGTTCATCTATTAGTGAGTTTGGTCAGTCGAAATTTGTTCATCTAAATTAAGCCATAGTTCTCGCCAACCAACCTATTGACAAAGCAAAATAACCTCACTCTATCAGATCGGAAAAAAAAAAAAAATTGATTTTGATGGAGTCGTTTTTCATACGAGGGTTTTATTAAACAGGCAATCTTCCCATGCACAAGTTTATATAAAACGATGGATCATGATGAACATCAAATACGAGGCAAAAACCAATCAGCAAGACTGCATTCGATTTACTAAATAGTACAATACCATTTTGGCCAATTTCTGAGTTCATTCAACCTATAACTTCATATGCCGACAAAAGAACGAATCGAAGTTCGATCTCAATAAGAGCTTGATTAACAACAACCAAATCCAAAAGCTTAGAAAAGTTGTTCAACAAATGACTAGAATAGTACATGCACATTGCAACGTCTAGATTTCAGTGTCAAAAAGACGGATAGTCACTTTAGAAACCATCCTACGAGCGAAAGGTATGTAACTTAAACTATACCTGAAATGGTTGAAAAACGATAGTATTAATGGTACATAACTTAAAAGTTAGTTTAAACTAAATAATAGACAGTTTATGTAGTTAGTGGTTTAAATTGCTCGACTCCAATGTATATATCATCAAGGAACAGCGTGAAACTAAATCAAGGCAATAAACATATATTAGATCCTACCATATCATAAAAAATTTAAATAGTTAACAAGATCATCAACTTCAGCAAATAAAAAAAACTTTAAGGTACTTGAATACACACCACTATCATTATTGGCTAAGCTTGAAAATAAGCAACTTTTATCTAATATAAAAAACTTTGAAGTACTTATATACATCCCACTATCATTTTTGGCTAAGCTTGAAACGAGTAAAAAGTTACTCACTTTCCAATTAATTTACTGTCAAAATGAGCAACTTCTTTCCAATAAAGATTATTTATTTTAAAACTTATAAAAAAACCTTTTAAGCTTAGCCTAACATATAAACTCTTGTGCAAGTGCAAGTGCAAGTGCTTTAGTTTCTCGGGAGATTCAAAAATTAAATCCTTATCTCCACAAAGGATGTGCAATAGAACATTATTTGAGTGAGATGCAACTGGTGATAATCCGATCCCTCTCTTGCACAGAAAAATATAATGACTTCTAAGAAATAATGCCATCAAAGTTTTCAATATATGACCCCATTATTCAGACCAATGTTTTTATGAATTAAGAGGTTGGCTCCTTTGAAAGAAAATAATAAATTTTCCAAAACATTGTTGACTTTCTAAGTCAGACTTTTTGCACAACCAAAAACTAAGTAGGGGAATAAATTAAGTGGCTCGATGATATGTTTTATAAGATGAAGAAGCTCAAGCTTGGGTTTGCCCATGTTTATAAACTGTTTATCACACTCAAGCTACTTTTTATCACCACATTTTTAGGGACCAAGAAGTACTGCCCACTTATGCACAATTCATTTTTATCTATTTAAATAATTTAAACCATTTATAAACATTTACCAAACATGCCCTTAGTTTAATTTTCGAGCAGAGCTTGAATGAAATTTCGATGTTGAATTGGAGTTGAGCTCGATCAACTTGGATATATTTGGCTAAGCTTAAACTAATCAACTATTAATTTTTATGCATAGATGACTTACTTTTTTCTTAATTTAAAAGGTTAGGACACCGTCTTTTCATGTCAAAGACACATGTTCGATTCCTCTAAAAAAAGTTAAAAAGTAACTCTTTCCTCTATATCAGAATAATCATCTTAATCATTTTTCAACGTTGTTAGATTAAAAAAGTTGTTTATTTTAAAACTTAGTCAGTTACTTATAAATGAACTTTTTAAATCTTAGCCACAAAACAACCTCAAGTCCTATATTTGGCTTCACTGCAAGAGCAATTTAGTAAAAATAGATTCCAAATTTTCCCTTTTATTATTTATGTCTCTCTCGCTCATCAACAAAACAACCAATTGTGATTCTATCAAACCTCATGTCATGATATCATTCGCCTTAGATTTCAAGGAAAGCTATCCGATCAAGAGAAGCAATAATTTCATGAAAAACAGACCACATTTTACTTTTTGAATATCATTAGAATAAATTGAAATAATGACATGGAAAACGTCTGTATACAATCCAATAGACAAAAGGGTGTAAATTGTGACGTGAATATGAAAGACATTTATATTCTTTTTCTCTTATTCAATTATAATCATACAACTCCAATATATAGTGAAGAAGAGAGAACTAACAAGGTAACTTACTAAACATAAAGAAGGAAAATTGCCTACTCTAAATAAGGTGACACAATCAAATACAATCAATACAAATCAATCCCTTAATCTCGGGATTTCTACAAAGGGTGTAAAAAAAAACACATAAAACCTGAAGTGAAAAAAATTGCAACTAGGGAGATGGAGGAGTTTGATCAGTAAACTTATTCCTTCTGAGTGTATGCGTGAGAGAGAAAGAGAACCAAAGTGTAAATGCAGTCATTATTGGAGGAATAGCATGAAGACAAGGAAGCAAAAGGAGTAGTCTAAACTGCTAGATAAAAAATTACGCAACCCTTCTTGAAGAATGAGTGGCCCTAGGATACACTGTGGTCATTTGGGTAGTAATGCATGAAAGCTATGATGTCCCCTTTCATTTGTACTTTTATTAAAAATAATTGATGTAAATTTTTGAGCGAGAATTCGATATAGTTATTCTCATATTATTTGAATTTCTATCATACAAAGGAACAAAAATGGCATAAGTGTCTGTGTTCGACTTCTACTGATCATTTAGTCAAAAGGATATCTAAAGATTCCATTTGAAACAACACTAGATCTCAAATTCTGGAAGGAAACATACTTGAAGGAAAATGCAAGAAGTGATATAAAGACGAACTCACCAAATAAGGGCACATATCTCGCATATGATTGCAATTATTGTTAGAATCTTGCTATGGACCTGAAACCAAATCAAATAAACTTTTAATTAAACAAATAATGATGATGATGATGATAACGACAACGACAACAAAAACAACAAAGACAACAAAAAAATAATACGGGAACAGATCAAAAGATCCATGGTGTGCTCATGCACGATTCCGAGTGAGGGTGCATAATGCCCTAAGATAATTCCTATGAAGTGATAAAAAAGTGGGTATAGTACGAAGGGAAGCTCTAAGAACAATAATGAAGCTCGAAAGGACAATAAGAAGAGAAAGGCATGAATTGATGTTCATTACTGAACTGTTCAACAGTTCTTTACTTCTTTTCACAATTTACTTTGAAATACATCTTAAAACGTTATTGACTCGTTAATTAGAAACTAATCTGAAAAGTGACAAATGGTCGGCCCATTCACCAGAAAACAAAAATAGTTAGTGTCCATGTAGCTCGGCTTAGTGAACTTCAAATATAATAAGATAATTTTGACTCCACAACCTTGCCCCTTTCATGCTCATTTCATTTTAAAAGTTCTCATTAGAAGACTTCAAAATTGCCAATTTTTGCACAATCAAGCACTTACTTTTTCTCAAAATTCAATTAATGCCACGACTTACCAAAAGAGCACAAATGAGAGCTAACACAACGCACCCCACATAAATTGCTGTAGCATAGACACGGACAGGATCAAGCATCATTCTTAGCTGTTGCTGTGGTCCAATGAGGAAGGCTGTGCTGCCAACAGATCCAAAAAACAGAACCTCAAAAAATGAATAGGAAGAACAAAACTCCAGCTCAATTGAATGCAAATTAGCTAATACATAGGAGCCAACCAAGAAACAAGTTGGAAACAATTTACTTTTGATCTTACACATTTGAGCTGTACATAATTTGTGCATGTTTGGCGGGACGTATTAGACTGGATAAGAATTGAAATAATCCTATCTAATCCTTATCCAGTGTTTGGTGCGATTGCCGATTAGTACCAAATTAAATTAATCCAGATTGTTTAGCCACCTTTATTCAACTGTATTAAATTAATACCCTACCGAGGGTAGGTTTAGATCATTAATCAAATTGAATTACATAAATTTACTTACAAATAAATATGAGCTAAGAATTTCACTTATAACAAAAAATCACTTATAAGCAAAAAAAATCAATTATAAGTGAAAAAAAATTTAAATGAAAAACTTACGTATAAGAAAAATTAATTATAATTATAAAGATTGTATATTAGTGGAAAAACTCATAAGTAAAAATTTCATTTATAAGTACAAAATTTGTATACGAGTAAAACTTAACATATAAGTTATATGATTGCTTATATAAGTAGAAAAAGTTACTCATATGACAAACTCTCTTATACATGTAGAAAAAATTGCCTAATAAGGAAAACATACTGCTTATAACTAAAAAAATCAATTAAAAGTAAAAAATTAATTAATAATTAAGAAATTTACTTGCAAGACAAAAATTCACTTATATATTAAAAATTAATTATAAGTACAAAATTTACTTATAACTACAAAATTTTCATACAAGTAAAAAAAAAGAAAAGTAAAAGCTCATATATGCAAACAATTTACTAATAAGTAATGATTAAAAAAATTTCATAGGAATTATAACTAAAAAAACTTCTTATAAAAAATATTGTCGCAAGTTTTTTAATATTTTATACTTGTACAGTGTAGCACCAAATACCGTATTAGAACAATCCACCTTGATCAATTTTAATACAACGGTATTGCTATTTGTCCATCGGGATTGACACCCCCTCACAATGGGAGCCCATGCTCAATAAAAATCGTGGGCCCCCTCTATTGTGAGGGGGATGTACACAACCTTGGTGTACATAGCAAAACGCTTAATACAAGCCTCCACAATCTAATATGGTGTACCAAACATGCCCTCTATGTAGAGTTTTTGCACATGTCGCCATGGATTCGAGTATATGGAAGCAATAAAAAAATTAACCCTTCAAGATTTAAGCTTTTGCGGCAAAGAAAACTTGATGTACATTTGGTATGTAGTACTTGGAGTCTGGATAGGACAATATAGTAAATGAGGTTTGAGCTTATTTTTCCTTCTTTTATACTATCAAAAACTTTACAATACACCTTATCAAAAAAAAACCATAACATAATATGATTTTCATCAATCAATCTCAATTCAAGATTGCAAGATAAACTGACACATCTTAGCCGGTTTGTACCATAGCATACCTTCCAATAGCCAGCACATTGCCAAAGCTAAATAGGAGAGCAAATTTGACGGGCTTGACAAAAACAATCAATGACTGCAAAGAGCCAAGAAGGTAAAATGTTGGTTAAATACTACGCAGAATGCATCCATGTTGCCTTTTAGATATAACCGAGTGCATCTTTTCATGTTTCCATTTCATAACAAAGCCTCATATTTTCCCGAGATTGTATAGATTGAAGTTTGATAAAATATGAAAGTAACAAGGGATTTCTGTTTCTGCATATGGAGGCTACAAAGTTGCAAGGCTAAGCACGTGTCTGGCGAAGCATAAAGTTTGTTACTAAACATGTTTGGATAACTTCTTCTTCTTCTTTTTTTTTTTGTTTTTTTTTGAAGTAGAACAAGTTCATTATTTTGAAAATGCACTTGACTTATTTATGAGTTTGATAAATAAGATCAATTTTTATTGTAGAACATATATTTACATATAAGTAAACTTTTAAGCTTAGCCAACGCTGCTCTAAACAGTAAATACTTTGGGCCGCCGAAAGAAATAGAACTTTCAATTGTGCTTGTATTCATCACTTTAGGAATCGGTTTCAAGCTTTCCACGGAATGCTCAGTAAATAATATAACATAATCAATTTTCAAGAAACTGAAAAAAATTGAAATGTGGGATTTACATACCAGGAACACACAAATAAGCCCAGCTGCTAAACAAGCAGCAAATCCATACAATCTCTGCTCATGCAAAAAAAAAACCCCAAAAAGAAAAGAGTTTTGATCAAAAACTGAATCTTCATACCAAATCTTTGATTAATTGAGGATGTAATTATTGTACCTGTAAAGGGGAAAGAGAGCAGAGGCCTTCAGTTCCATCCAATAAATCGTCTTCCGACTGCTCTTCATATTCACTTGAAGCTGATCGATTAATTAATTTCCACATTTTGTGAGATTTAAATAAGTTTTTTCCTCTTCAGTGGTTTCAGAATTCAGAGTGATCGGATCAACTCTCCCATACCTTTTTTGGGAGCCGAAAGTCACAGATTGAAAGTTTGTGAAAAATACTGGTCGAAGGTTAAAATTTATGGCTATTGCTTTTGGAGATTGAATTATTTTCAAACTAGTCGAATGCTAGTAAAACATACAGTTACTAAGGCAACAATATTTGGGTGGTGCTAGGGGCTGGCACTCCACCAAGCAGATGGACACCCCTGTGTAAGTGTAAGTGGTGATGTACCACTAGATTAATTCAAAATATTTTTTACACCATGACAGTATGATTCTTATCACTATGAGATAGATAAAACTTAAATAAAACTTTGATGAAAATATTCGTAAATTTATTTCATAAAAACTCTATTAAGTGAATACAATCAATCTCAAAGCTATTTAACAAACCAAATATCCAAGCACATTAAACCCCCGTTTGATCTACATTGTTATCTCATATGACTGTTATCCTTCATATCAACATTTAAATTAAAATTTTTTATCTCTTGTGTGGACCCCAATAACGACTATATTTTTTATTCTCATTCTACAATAATTTGACTCAAATAGGGCCTGAATATTTTATTCACAATTATGTTATATCAGCACCAATCGAATTAAACTTTGTTTTTCGATAATTTGGGCGACGCAATAATATCCATTCATTTAAGTTCGATCATCAAAATTGTAATGCAACTTGTATACAATAATATGCGATATTGGACCAAATTTAGATTGCATGATAGACAAGATTTTGACATTTTTATCTTTTCAATTTTCTTAATAGTTATCTAGTGCAAAACTATGAAATAATTTATGATCAACACGGTGTAAACCTTATTTATTTTGATTTACTTCTTTCCTCCAAATGTTCAACGAAGATGAATCACAATTATTTTGAATTTTATTTACTTTTAAAATTTAAGATGTTAAGCCAATAAAAAAATTAACGCGAGTTTATAAAAATGATTGAATATAATTATTACAAATTTTTTTATTATCACAACAATTATTATTATTTACGAATCGACCCCTAAAAACAAGGGTTTACAGAAAACGTCCTATAACTTACATTGCATTCAAATAGACCCTTCTATTTCGCCAGTTAACTCAACATACGATTTCGTAGTCTTTTATTACTCCCTTTAGAAAACCCTCTGCTACTGCTGGAGGGAAAAAATCAAAACCCTAGGTAGAGAGAGACAGTGAGAATGTCGTCGACGCTACTGGAGGTGACGCGTGCATCTCACGAAGAGGTGGAGCGGCTTGAAAGGCTAATCGTAAAGGACCTCCAGAACGAGCCGCCGACCAACAAGGACCGGCTCTACCAGAGCCACCGCGTTCGTAACATGATAGAGCAAATCACCTCCACGACTAACAAACTCGTAATTTCTGTCCAATTTATTAGTAGTTGCTTTCATTTTATTTTAGTGTAATATTTGTGCTGATTTAATGGTAAAATTAGTAATAGTTGGTCTATTTGGTTTCATTGAAATAGATTGAAATATATGACGATAAAGACGGTTCCAGGAAGGATGAGATTGCAGCTCTTGGAGGCCAGACAGCCACGGGAACCAATGTTTTTAGTGCATTTTATGATAGATTAAAAGAGGTTCGAACTTGTTGGGTTTTTTCTTTTGATTAAAAGGAAGTTTCTTCATGTTTAACAAGGGCACACTTCTTCATTGTTTATCTATGAATTTTCTCGTCTGCGGAAAATTTTCATTTCCTAATTAATACTATGTTTGATTTATATGTAGATTCGTGAGTATCATAGACGACATCCAGCTTCACGGGTACTTGATGCCAATGACGAGTATGAACAACTTCTCAAGGAGGAACCGCAAATTGAGTTCAGCGGGGAGGTTTAGTCTCTCACTCACTCACTCACACACACTCGGTCGGTCACTCACTCAGACAAAAAGATATGACAATATTTTATTAATTTCATGGCCCTCAAGTCCATTAGGGTCAACTGCAATTTGAATGGATGCATTTGTGGAGAAATTGATGGGAAGTCTTGATTTTGAATGCATATGCAATGAAGAAATCTTATAAGAGCAACTGGACTGGTGTTTTAGAATGTTTCTTCTTATAATGATTCAAGAATGATGATGTGCCTTTCCATTTCTTGGTCTCGTCTTTGGAGTGTGCTGCATACCCCAAATTTCCTGTTATGGAAACAATATTGACATTTTTTTTATTGTTTTGATTTCAAATTTGCATCATCGAACATGGCACTAGCACGTCAACAATTGCCTTGCAATGGAATTAGTCAGGGTACTTATTTGGTGAACTAGTAGGGCACTTGGGTTAGATGAGGTAACGGCCTACCAAACCATCTAGATGGGTTCTCTCTGCCTGGGTCAGGGTTTATGTTGTACATGGTGTGTTGTTTGCTGCCGAAAGCTGTTGGAGCTTGATGTTCTTTAGTTGGTGGGTGGAGTCTAAGGGACATATTGGGTTGCTGGAAATTACAAAGTTTCCAATTGAAGGATAATTGTGGTTATCGTTGCCAAGTGTTGGGCATTAAGCTGGGTTCCTTAGTAGTTTCTTTGGGGAGTTTTTCGCTTATTGTCTGATTAACCTTGTAACAGTTGTTACCCTTTGTTTCTAAAAGTGAGAGCGCCTCATTGACCATTTTCTAAGTAGGAATTCTGATTTTCATGGATGTTAGAGCAAGTTATGAGAAAAAATTTGAATTGCATAGTTCCTTGTTCTTTTTGTATTCCTTTACACTAATTTAATAACTGCATATCTACTTTCAGGAAGCCGTTGGACGATACCTTGATTTGCACGAATTATTCAATGACTATATCAACTCTAAATTTGGGGAGAAGATTGAGTACTCCGCTTATCTTGATGTGTTCTCGCAACCAGAGAAGATTTCTCGCAAATTGAAGCTAACGAGGTAAATATTTTTTTGGATTCTATTTATTCTTCTCAGACGATTCATCATTTGTATTTCATGAGCATCATATATTCCTATATCTGCATCTTGGAGAAAGGAATTGCATTAAGCTAGTAAGCATTGAGAAGGATGGTACTTATGAATTCTGCTTAGCGCATCTATATATGAGAAGCATTGGGTCTCCATTCGTGGCAAAAAGTAGCAATGTACTCACACAGTTGCACAATACTAACACAAATGGGTTCGACTGTAACATACAGATATTAGCTAGTAGTAGCTTTCTGAGCTGGAAAGATACTAGAATCCTTGGAAGTTAGATTTTTAATCCTTCATGAAGAAAGATAATTGAATGCTACTTATTCCAAGAAAAATAAAGAGAAGTAATAGAAAAGAGTAAAAGCTATCCTGTTGCAAAATTGTGGCAGTAAACAACTAAACATGCTGGAGTTGTTAACATAACTCTGTAGGTTCAAATGCTTAAAGGTGTCACTTTATTTTTTTTGTGCTTGAATTACAGGTGTCATCACTTCTAAGGCTTTTGCTTTTGTTAGGTCACTTTTGGGAACTCGTTGGAGGGCTATTGATGAAAATATGTTGTTCCTTGTTCTGTCTGTATTGATCGAGCTCCTGTTTGACAACCATTAATTTGAAAAAACAAATTTTTAGATGAATGTGTTGTTAAAAAGTAGGAAAAGTTTTGGGTTTACGTGCAGAAAATATTTTATTGTGTGAATGTGTGGTTGGAAATAAGTATGTCAAAAAAAAAAAAAAAAAGAGTTCTCAAATAATGGCTGTCAAACAGGGGCTAAAAGAATTCAACTTCCACGAAGACATGGCATGATCTTTCAGATTAAATATAAGAAAAGAGTTCATTGCCTTATCGATTAGATTTTGTAGTCGTAAATTTAGCACTGAGGGAACATAATTATCCAGCCTTGTTAGATCTTTCTGTTTGTAGGGCGAGGTAAAAATAATATAGTATGTGGGATGTACTTTTCTAAATTGTCTTTCTGTTTTGTATAATGCAAACTAATTCCATAATATATATCTCTGGTATCAACAGGCAATACCAGGAATATATGCAGAAATTACTGGAGTATCTGATATACTTTTTTGAGCGGACAGAGCCCCTACAAGATCTTGACAGAATATTCTCGAAGGTTCAATTTCGAATACAACTTCCCACTGTACATTGAGTTTAGGACCAATGCCAACCGCCTTGTATTACTTCTATGAAAGACTCATACTTGTGTTGTTGCAGTAAAGATGTCACTTGTATATTGAGTGCAGTTGTGCTCTCATAACAATTAAAGTTTAATTGGAAAGTATTTCTTTAACTTTTTACTTCTTATCACTGATGATCTCATCCTAGGTATTTGCAATTGAATTTAGGTTAATATTGCTTATGACAATTGCAATAATTGGAAAGCAGTTATTTCTTAATTTTTAGAACTTTTATCTGCGAAATGAAGATATGTATGTGTTTTCTCTATAATAAAAAAATAATTCTTCTCTCTGTAAGGAAAACTTCTGGTATAAGTTTATAATTTGGGAAATATTTGGTGCATGCAGTCAGCAAGTGTGTTGGCTAATATGGGCAGATGTGGTTATCTGTACTGTTTCATTGCATGAAATCAGCTTGCTTATAGGTATCTGTCGGTGAGCAGTACCATCTTAAGCTGTGTAGTGCAATAATATATTTGCCCATGAAATTGTAATTTAGAAGTGTCATTTATGATTTGATTGAAGTGACAAACTAATCCTAGCACAGTTTTTCGTATAGTTATCCACTGATTTTTTTGAGGGGTGGAGGTCAAGTAATTGTGAGTTTCTAGCTCGATTTATAAAGATATTTCCTAATGGGAAGTTGTTTAATTCCTAAAAAGTGGATTAGTTGAGTTCAGTATAATTGTCTGCTTGAAGAATATTAATTTTCCACATATTTGTTCTTTTTCTAAAAAGTGATGGTTTCTGGCAGGTAGTCACAGAATTTGAAGAGCAATGGACATTTGGAAAGGTAGAGGGATGGGAAAATGAGGGTCAAGAAAATGGTAATATTCCAGCAGAGCATTCTGCTATTGATCTTGATTATTATACTACTGTTGAAGAACTGATGGAGGTAGGACCCGAGAGGCTAAAAGAGGTATGGCAGTAGTTCACAGAAACACTTCTACGTTTTTCCTGCACGATCAATTTAAATTAACTGGTATTGTGATCCGCATTTTGTTATCCAAGTTTATACTCATGCTAAGCTTTAGGCTGTACAAAATTATTTCATATTGATGCATGATAAACTCAACGCTTTAATGGATTGGGGATTTAGGTAATACCATGCTGTAAGGCTATGAACTGGCATTAACAAGTGCCTGTATATTCCAAGCAATGGTTTACAGATCAAGCATTAATAATGAAAATGCCATGTAATTTTCTGGAAGGAATAGACTCCGATCTCTGACGTGTAGCATTTTCTCTCCAGTATGCTTTCCGTGTCCTGCTATTGGATCCGTAGTTTCTCATCTACATTTAAAGTCCTGATGAGAAGTTTCTTTTCTTGGTTGTGGTATTGGTACACATTGATTGATAAATATCCTACGTGGTGATAGGCATTGGCTGCTCTGGGTTTGAAGACAGGCGGTACCCTTCAACAGCGTGCAGAGAGGCTTTTTCTTACAAAGGTCAGGATTTATCATCCTTTCCTTGTAGTTATCAATACCCTTTTACCGTTTTGTTTAATATTTTTAACTTGTGGAACTCTCTTATAATCAGATGAACCTTACTCCATTGCCCTGTCTTTTTGCTTCTTTTTAAATATTCCCCTTCCCTTGGTTGGGGCAGGGAGTGAGGTGGATATGATAGACATAGGGTATCTTTTGTGTCTGTGCATCTACATATGTTTGATGGAATAGAGAGAGTATATATGTGAGAATTTGAATAAATTGATATAACTTGCTCTTTTGATCTTCCTGTGCTACAGTTTTATACAATTCTGGTTGATAGATTATTAGAAGATCATTTTAAATGAAATCTTTGCAGTTAACTATGCCCTGTCGGATCTTGTTTACTTTTTTACCTCATAGTTTATTTAACCCCGTGTCTTTGAGCTTATAACTTCCTTTCCAAGTACTTGTATGTATATACTATCTATAAAGTCTCCATGAGGATTGGATGAACAATTAAGTAGGAATTTCTATCTCTTTAGAGTCAAATAGTGGTGGCCTATGTCTGAGAGCTTCCTTTTAAATATCACGTCGAATTTGTCTTGGCAAGCACTCTGATATTTTTATATTTCTTTTTTAGCATACACCTCTTGAGAAGTTGGATAGAAAACTTTTTGCCAAAGGCTCTCGTGGTCCACAACAAAATGGTAATGCTGTAACTCCACAACCGAGTACAGATGCAAAAGAGATTGCCCTGATTGAAGCCAAAGTTAAAAGGTTGTGTGACTTGTTGCAAGAGGTGAGCTAACCCTATCCATTCCATTCCAGAAGAAAAGATTGTTTTCCCTTTTTTTTCTTTCTTTTTTCTGTCGTCGTCTTCTCTTCTCTTTGATGATTCTGGATAATCCATGAAGCTCTGTACTTTTTTCTTAACCATGCATTTAATAACCTTGTTATATTAAATTTTATCTGGTTTTTCTGTACTGTACAGATAATTGTCCGAACAAAAGAAAACGTCGAGAAGAAACAGGCGTTGACATATGAGGAAATGGAAGCAGAACGTGAAGAGGTAATTACCCCCAACCCCAACACGCACACAAAAGAAAAATGGAAAGATAATGGTAATGATGCCCTCGTAAAGATTGTCTAGTTGGTGTATTGGCTTTCCGTGGTATTGGAAATAGCAAGCATAAAGGATGATGACCTATTTGATATCATTATATATTTTGCATTGCTTAAAAATTTTTAGTATCTATTCTCATATGTTGCACCTCAAAATCTATGCAAAGAGCGATTAGTGTTGCTGCATTATATGATAAATTTTCACAGTTGTTAGAATGAGGAAATGATAGCTAGTATGAGTTATCTTATTGCCATACTACATCTGATATTTTGATGTGTTAACCGACTGTAGATTCGTTTGCAGTTCTGTCTGACAGTATATTTTTGTTTGATTTGAACTTTTTGATCAGGAAGAGGTACAAGCTGAATCTGAGAGTGATGATGACGAGCAGCAGATTTATAATCCCCTAAAATTGCCCATGGGATGGGATGGGAAGCCTATCCCCTACTGGTTGTATAAGCTTCATGGGCTTGGGCAGGTAAT
>CAIGRH010114339.1:0-12981 GCA_903798295.1 Fraxinus nigra | reverse complement strand
CACCGAAATAATAGGGTGAATGATAGGGGCGGTGGATGTGGGGTGAGTTAATTATATTATATTAGAATTAAATATTTAATAAATTTATTTAATAATTAATTAATAAAAATATTTTTAATTAATAAATAAGTACCTGAGTTTTGCATTTTGTAACTTGACACATGAAAATTGAATGGTGTCAAAGTTAACACATGAATTTTGAATTTTTCCCATATTCTGATTAGAAGCCCATGTAACTAATCAAAATGGGCGTAACATCTAATTGAAAAGCCCAAATCTATATGATATACCTTACTGAAAGCCCAAGAGAAGTATTCTGATTATAAGCCCATTTTACTATCTGAATGGGCCTAACATCTAATTGAAAAGCCCAAACTTCTAATAATATACCGTACAAAAATGCTCAAGAAATATGATGATTTAAACCCCATATTACTAACCCCCAATTTGATGAGGCTATTTTGAGATTTTAATATTATCAAATTTTATTTCTAATAGTACATTTCATTGTCTTACAACTTTATTTACTTTTTTTTTTTTATCATTTCATGAGACATCATCGACATATACCCCCGTCGACATATACTTGTGTCTGTTTCCAATTTTCAACCACTTTTGATTGCTTTTCAGACCGTTTGAATGATTAGGTAGCCAAATTCTCTCTATAGGGGACCCACTTGCTGCAAAAAGGGTAAAAAAAAATCACTTTTTGGATTAAAAAAGCTCTTCCAAACAAGATAATAATCTTAAAAGAAGGAAAAATTGGCAAAAATCAGAATTTTAGTACGAGGTTTGTTTTCTTTCATTCTTTGTCGTCTATTGTGAAAACTGATAGTAAGGTCCTGTTTGATAGTGCATTATTTTCCATGTAAAATGAAAAATAAATTCTAACTTCCACTTTTACCTTGTTTGATACACTTTATTTTCTATGGAAAAAAATTTCCACCAGGCTCACATGCTTACCAATTCTTTTTTTCTTTTTTTAAGCAATCGAAAAAAATTCTAGATATAATGGTAAAAAAATTTATCACTAATAAAGTCAAACGAATAGTATTCGGTATGGTAATTTTTTAAAAAAAATTTAAATTTTTTTGACAAGTGAAACAAATTTTAAACCCAATGTTAAAAAAAATCATCACTTTAATAGACAATTTCATTAAAAAACGAAGTCAAACGGACACTAAACTTTCAATATTTTCTATGTGAAAAATTATATCAATCAAACACAATTAATTCCCAATAAAACAATTCAATTTCCTAAAATTCATTTTCTTTCCACCCATTTTTCACATTTGCAATTTTCGTGATATCTTAAAATATTTTTCTCTCTTATCTTTAATTTTTTTGATAACTTCTAAAATTTCTCATTTTGGTTTTGTTTCAAGTTATTTGTTTTCTACTGTTTGGATCGAATTTCTAATTATCCTGTTCAAATGAGTGTGTATTAATAGACTTGTTTATTTCCTACCCTACTATTCTCTCCAAATGCAACTAAAGTCGCACAATCAAAATCGTTAAAAACTAATAAGGTCCAATTTCAACCCATACAATTCTCTTGAAAAAGAATGAAATTGCACGCGATTCCGAAAAACAGAACCGGAGGTGATTCCTGACTACCACGCCTCCATCTTTGATAGATTTGAACAAGATAACATTCGAAAATCCAAAATCCAAACTTCTTCTTCTTCTTCTTCTTTCTTGAGATAAGGCCTGGATTTTACCCCCAAGGTGAGATTTTTTCCATTTGCTTGAGAAAATTCTTTCTGGGTTTTGCACAGTTAGCTCAAATAATCTGAAAACTCTTTATCTTTTTCAATTAATAATTTTCTGATCATAAATCTGGCATGCTCTGTTTCTATTAGGACGCAATGAATTTCGTCGTCATTTTATCTATGCTTCTGTCTTGTATGTGTTGATTTTCTTGAATTCTTATAGTTAAGTACTCTCCTAGACTCGATTTTTACTCTTTTGATGTGGGCTCTAATTTTCAATTTGCATGTCAAATACTTCTTATATGAAATTTGATTACAGAACCCAGTATTGCAAGAGTGTTATGATGACTTCATCTATGCTCTACTATGCAAATATGCCCTTGGGCATTCCACGAATGCTCAGAGTGAGGGCGAGTAATACAAATGATAATGTACCTATAAAGAAGATGGGAATGAGCGACGAGGAGTGCGAGGCTGCCGTCGTTGCAGGGAATATCCCGGAAACACCCCCGGCACCCCCTAAACCAGCGGCTCCAGCTGGTACCCCAGTGGTGCCTTCGCTTGTGAGTTCATATATATATGAATTGTGTTCTGAATATTATTGCAGAGTGTGGTTGCTGTTGCGTTTCTCATATAATGAGAATGGGTTATAATGTGGTAGATGTTAGATTGAATATACTATTTTTGATCTTGCTGATAAGATGTTTGAATGGTTACAGCTCTTATTTAGTTAAGGGCTGGATAGTTAATTGTACTAAGCACTGCACTGATACCTTTCTAGAATGCCTTATTTATTTTGTGCCTTTCGACTTTCAATGACGTGTCGTAGTATTAGTTCTTTTGAATGCAGAAGACACAGAGAAGAATTTAGGTCGATATCTTACTCGTTGCTTAATCATATTAGTGCTGTCAAACACATGTCCGGTTCTTCAAAAATTAGTATGTCATGTATTGGTGGAACTTGTGTCTGATTCTTATAAATAACTGCTATTAACTTGTGACGATGTTAATGTCTGTGTCAGTCGCTTGGTCGTCGCCCTCGTCGAAATCGTAGGTCACCTGCTCTGAGGGCTGCATTCCAAGAAACAAGTTTAAGCCCTGCAAATTTGGTATATCCACTTTTCATTCACGAAGGTGAGTGCCATCATACGACTCTATATACATGTGCTTAAAATTAACAAAAAATGCAATGTTCACATGTATATTTAAGCGTGCTTGATTCATGTATCATCTTGCATGATATGCAGGTGAAGAAGACACGCCAATTGGGGCAATGCCTGGATGTTATAGGCTTGGTTGGAGGCATGGACTCGTAGAAGAGGTTACTGTCCTCTTGCTTGTCTTTTATATTTGAACATCATGGAGTTCTTCCACGCACTCTAACCCAAATTGTTTCTCTAGAACCTAGTTCTAAACATAATCTGATATGTGTGGCAATATGAACACAAAAGGAGTGTTGTCACGTTCTCTACCAGCTGTGCCTTCTGCATGAAACATGTTATGAAGATATAGCTATATATAACCTGATGCAAATTGTCGCGTGTGTCTAACTTGCATAATCAGTTACTCTTAGGTGTTCATATCAATGCTCCAATTTGTGCTATATACCAATCGATTCATAGATTCTTTATTCAAGAAAAACTGTTGTATATCATTAGAAAGCTCTTACCAAGCCCGATGTTTGCACACATCCATGTGATTTAGACTGTGGTGATCTTAGAAATATAATCAATCTGAAATACCCGAGTGCACACCCACTTCGAAGTTTGACGTCAGTAGTTGAAACAAATCCAAGAAAATGTTATTGTCTATTTACCATTAAATTGTTCAAGTTCAAGTAACTATTATTTTTCTAGTTACTTTTTGTGCATATGGTAAGTAATATCCTAATAATGACTAGTCTAGTCGCTGACTTATCTTCATGCAGGTCTCTAAGGCTCGAGATGTTGGTGTTAACAGCATTGTGCTGTTTCCAAAAGTTCCAGATGCTTTAAAGGTTCTTCTTCTGCCAAAATATTTTCTTATTTTGTTATTTGATTTAACTAATGAGCTCTTTTCTTTCAGTCCTCTACAGGAGATGAAGCTTATAATGAAAATGGTTTAGTTCCTCGAACAATACAGCTTCTAAAAGACAAGTACCCTGATCTTGTATGTTATTCTTCACTCAGGAGTGTTGTAGTCTTTCAAGATCGGGAGGCATTAAATGGGAATTTGATTTTGTCTTTGATAATTTATGATGTCTGTGCATGTAGATTATCTACACTGATGTTGCATTGGATCCCTATTCTTCTGATGGGCATGATGGCATCGTCAGAGAAGATGGTAAGACACACTTGCCATGATGTATTCTGAGAGTAATGTTAATTTATTGACTCGTTAATCGAAGATAAGTTCTTCATGAAAGGCCTTTTAAAGGTTAACAGAAAATTTTACCTATATGAGATGAAAGTCATGAAACAAAACAGTCTTCTTGTGTTACTCTCTCTCTCTCTCTCTCTCTCCAGCAAGGATGTGGAAGTCACAATCAGAAAATCCTTTGACGCTTAGTTAGGATTAGAATGTGCCTCAAGGCATTGGAACATCAAAATTTTGAATTTTCAGATAAATATGTAAACTAGAGAAGTTGTTTATGTTAGTAATGAGTTAGTCTTTGGCACTTTCTAATGCATGCTTTAAGAAAATTACAAAGAGCATATTACATGTTTCCACATTGACATCTAGTTCTTTCTTTACGTCTCATATTCTGTCCCTGAATTTTGTTATTCATTCAAGGTAGCATGGCTATTAATGTTTGAACTTCCTGCAATTTCCTGCAGGAGTTATAATGAATGATGAAACTGTGCATCAGTTGTGTAAACAGGCAGTCGCCCAGGTAATTCTGGATCTTACTTTATTAAGTATGCTAGTCGGTATATAAATCTTTTAGACAAGTGAACTAAAAATCTTCTGTCTTAACTTCGATTTTGTATCTATTTGAAAATGATGTCTTCTGTTATTTAGCAGACTGTCATAACTGAAACAATTTTCCTGGACAATTGTGTTTTGGTATCATCGTTGTCAAGTTCCCGAAATACATATATTCACAGAGTTTTAGTGCTTTACATTAAGAGGGTTACTTGCAACATTTTGTCGAAAATACCATGCAAACCAAGTTTGTAATCTTATTACTTGGTTTACTTCTATATGTAGGCCAGAGCAGGGGCAGATGTTGTCAGCCCCAGTGACATGATGGATGGCCGTGTAGGAGCAATTAGAGCAGCTCTTGATGCCAATGGATTTCAGCATGTTTCTATTATGTCCTACACTGCAAAGTCAGTTCCCATTCGTATTATCTTCACTTTTATTATATTTTTATTGCTCCCTCTATTATGATCTTTAATTCATACATGCTTAGTTGAGAGGAATTCTAAAATGATTTCCACATGATTTGATGTCGAGCTTTCTTACTTTCTGGTCTTCTTATTCCATCTTCAGTTTTTCTTGATTTTCATACATTGATCGATTGATGTTTTAGGTATGCAAGTTCATTCTATGGACCTTTCCGAGAAGCATTAGACTCAAACCCACGTTTTGGTGACAAGAAAACGTATTTAACTCACCAATTTTTTATTTTATTTTTTGCCGAAATATCAGTAGATACGAGTTAGATCTCATTTTTGTACACATGTGGCATGTCCTAAAAAAAGGTATCAGATGAATCCCGCTAATTATAGAGAAGCTCTGATTGAAACCCGCGAAGATGAGTCTGAAGGAGCCGATATCCTTCTGGTTAGCACTTCTTTATCTGGTTTACCAAAACATAAAAAAATAAATTATTGCTTCTTTGTGAATTTGACTGCATTCAAATTAGCAAAAACAACTAGTGCTTTTCTGATGGTTTTTCACTTGGATTAGGTGAAACCAGGTCTGCCTTACTTGGATATAATAAGGCTTTTGCGAGATAACTCTCCTTTGCCCATTGCTGCATATCAGGTACTACTTATAAGTGAACTTTTTATGCTTAGCTAAACATGTTGCTTGTTTGGTAAGGTCGATTATAAGAATATCAAAACAGAAAAATAAGCTAAAATCTGAATTATTGTGTTGTCCTTTGTAGCATAGACACTTCAACTAGGGCAACATGCTCGGACACTCTACAATAAACATTTTTCATTTTTTTATTAAAATTATTATATATTTTTAACTCAAAATTATTAGTAACTAACAAATACGTACTCATATTTAAAAGATTTCAACAAAAAAATTAATAACAAGTATAGAACTAAATTTATACTATATAAATTAAGAATTTTAAAGAATTCAATCAACGTGTCGATGACATGTCGTGTCAGTATTTTTTTGAAAAATTGCGTTTCAGACACACGTGTCCGTGTTGTCTAAGCTTATCTAATAATGCGTACTAAACATTCACAAGGGTTAAGTGAAAATGCATCAGAAAATGATGAACTTATCTACTTAATTCCCTTTTCTCATCTTTCTTGGAATGTGTTGTTGTACTTAGGTTTCTGGGGAATACTCCATGATTAAGGCTGGTGGGGTTCTCAAAATGATTGATGAAGAGAAAGTCATGATGGAGTCGCTGATGTGTCTGAGACGAGCAGGTGCTGACATCATCCTCACGTATTTTGCTCTACAAGCTGGTCGATGCTTATGTGGGGAGAAAAGGTAAAGTTAATGTGTGTAGAATGGGAGTTCATTTTTGTGTGTAGAATCTTGTTTGTTCTATGTTCTTGAGTGAAAGTCATTAATAATTGAATAAATGTTCAAGCTTTTCATCGATGGTCTTGTCTTGTGAACCATAATGCTTAGCTTATCCATGAAAGAACCATTTTGGAGCTGGTAAAATTTCAGTTTGTGGTTGAATGGTAATCATTTTTATGGATCGATTATACAAGATTGGACAATAATTAGAGAACGAAGCTAAAGTATTGTATATTATATTATTCGTTTATGTTCAATTCAAAGTCGCGCACAGGATATTATTTTATCAAAAGATGCCATCTTTTAGAAGGTCCAGATATTGTAACATTGCAGGTTTTCGCTAGTCGTGAAAATTCACTTATGTTTTAAGTTTGTCAATTTCAATTAAATGAGCTAATAATTTTATTGCACATGTATCTTGTAAAACCTATATAAAACATTAAATTCCAATCCATTTAATTTAAATTATTACTTTATATAAAGCAATTACACGGCCTAACCACTTTATTTAAGTTTCATTTGGCTTTGATAAAGTCACTTTGGGTTTAGATGAAAAACTGGAGTGATATAATAGGTATTGGCAATATGTGATTAGATGAAAAAATTGACTGTGTTTTAAACAGTTTAATAATAGGTTGTCATATAGAATTATGTCAACCGCTATGTCTATATAGCACGATTGTTTTACTAAAAGAATTATTTTAATATAAAGGATCGAGAAAATTGCAGAATTAGCCCTCAATATATTGTCAAAGTAGTAAATTAGTTTTGAACATTTGAAAAAGAGCTAGTCTTCACTTCAATTGTTTTAGAATGATTGGACATGTGAAAGTATCGCGACGATTTAACCAAAAAAGAAAAAAAAATTGAACACTTTTCGGATTAGATTGATTGTGGAACGATGAAATCGTAATGACCAACTAGATACTTGAATAATAGATCAAGTCGAAGAAAAACTCTTCAAAATAAATGACAAAGTTCCCACTAATTACAAAATACTACATGGAAGTATTTTAACTTCTCCTTAGTTTAATAAACCAGGTACATAATATTTATGCTTCTTCGTCATCAGTCACAAATTTTCCAGTACCAGGATTAATGGCAGCAATGAAGAAGAAGACAATGTTGAACAACAGAAGAGGTTCAATTTCATTTATGGGCACTCCAGTTTCTATATTCAACTGTGCCAGAGCCCCTTTTCCTGTCACAATTTCTCCAATTATGGAGAAAACAATTCCCAGTTGAGCCAATCTTCCAACAAAAAGTTCATTAGATTTTGTGAATCCAAACAGTGGACCTGCATGCATACAAAAACTAGTTAGGGCTCGAAAAATCTATTTAGTACATCAAATTGGATAGAATCAGACAAGAATTTCTAGTAGAGTCGCATGTTAAAAACACAGGTGGTTGATGAACTTAAATGTCTTATAGTTTGATCATTCTATCCAGATCCGTTAGTTTGGAAAAGGAAAATTAGTCTAGTATTTTGATTAACAGGGAGCGACCAATGTATTGTATGGTACGCACTATTACACAAAACTAGATTCTGCAAAAAAACGCGAGAACTTAATATTTTTTCAATTCTTAATATTGTTAAGTACTATAAAGTTTACCAATGAAAATACGTGATTAGAGTACTAAAAACAACTGGAATAATGGGAATGAATGTTTACCGTCTCCAAGACCTAATGCACCCCGAAGTCCTTTTCCGGGGGCTATAACTGCCTTTTCGAGTCCAGTAGGATTTTCATCGACAAAACGGCCACGATCACCCAAAGCTCCAATGGCTCCAAGCAGATTGAAGAGAATGAAGAAGAGAAGAAGAGGCTCAGCTTCATAAATAGGGATTCCAGTTTCCAAATTCAGTTGTGACAGAATTCCCTTTCCTGTTACTGCTTCTCCCAACAAAGATGCCTGCACTAGTTTTATCCAATGTCAATCAATCCTAGGAAATTTGCAAACAACAACAACAACAATAATAAACTTATATGCTAGCACGCAACAACAACAACAACAACAACAATAATAATAATAATAAAGTTAGATGCTAGCACGTTTTTCAAGATAAAACTTATCAAATTATTTCTTGAATAATTTTAAGTTAAATTTTGCTAATTTGTTAATAGGAAAACAAAAAACAAAAAAAACTATGTCAAGGATTTTTAAACACAATGTTATTTAGTAATTCAACATTCCTATGATTAAGTGCATTTTTGATTGAGCTAAAAAATAAATTCAAAAGATAAAATTACCCAAGTATATTTGAAAATTAAAATATTTCTGATTGTTAAAAAGAAACAATTTAGAGTGTGTTTGGTAGAGATTAAAATCGGATTAAAATTGAAAAATTAGCCTTTATTGTTGATTTTAATTCGATGAGTAAGACTTAATAACGACTATATTTTCAATTTTAATTGAATTTTAATCTCTACCGAACACGCCATTAATAAGGTTCAATTGACCGTAATAGTACTGTCTAAACGTTCATAAAAAAACCTAGTTTTTATTGTCGATTATGATTATGTATGTTAAAAATGAAACTATAAAAACACCTTATTCTTGTTTATACAATTTTCTATGGAATTCCATGTACGACATTTTGAATCATAATATAAGTAGATTTATTTTGAAGAAGAATCGACTTTACCCCTTCTTTATTTCGTTTTTATTTTTATTTTTTTATTTTAGCTTTTTAAGTTACTTTAAGCGAATAAAATCTAGTAAATAAAAAAATATTTGTAGGTAAAACACGAGAGCTCACCGCGAACCCAATCATGGCAACACGACCTACAAAGAGTTCATTTTCCTTTGTAAAACCAAATCCTCCAGAGGTCCCAAAAATGCCATCTTCTACCTTTGGCTTTTCCTTCACAACTGCAATCTGTTAAAAAAAATGATAAAAAAAAATAGCATTAATACTTCAAATTTACCATGCAAAAGTAAAGTAAAAAAGTAAAAAAAATACCTTCTTAGCTGGTGCTTTTGCTTTTGACTTGAAGAGTGCAACAGTTGTAGTTGATGAAGATAAAGGAGATGAAGTTTTAGGTGGTAATAAGAAATGAGAAAAGGGCTTTGGTTTCAGTCTCTGAATCATCAATGGCTCCTTCTTCAGATCCAATGCATGCCCAGAAACTGTACTGCTAGCAGAGAGTAGCATGGTTTGAACCATGGCTAGGTTTAGTGTGTGTTGTGTGTGAGAGAGAGGTTTGAGGGAGAGAAAGAGAGTGTGATAATACCTTGTATCAATGGAGAATTATTTTTCACAGTGTTGTGTACCTATATATTGCATTTAAAGAACTCCAATATTTTGTGAGAGTTTCTCTGTCACACAAATGATATGTTTGAGGATAGGGGTGGAAGAATTGTGACGGTGGAGAGAGTGTCCACGTTCTTGTATGATTTGGTTGGTGCTTTTGAAGTGGATATATATTTTATGGTGTTCAAGCTTAATAAAGTAATTATTTTTATGGATTTTATTTATATTTTCTACTTGCGTTCTTATTCAATTGAAGAATCGAGTTTTATTAGGGTTAATTCTTTTGCAAAACTTTCTCGAGAGCTAATCCTAGCGTTGTCGAGAATTTTGCTATTTTTTGCACCTTTTCTTCTCATTGGACTAGTTCGGAGTAGACACATTAAGACGTTATATTTCGAAGTAGAGATAAATTGTATCGATTTACTTAATTAAAGACATTTTGACATTCTTAAGTCCATCCAAAGTTCTTGACACTTGTGCATGGATCGACTTTTGTTAGACGACCTTAATATGAACTAATTTAAAGTAACGTTCTATGTTGTGCATCTTACATTTTGCAATAGAGATTGTGCCTAGCGAAACTTCTATTTTCTTAGATTTAATTTTCTTGTTCAATATCGAGACTAAAATAAGTGCAAGTTGTTCGTATATGACTCACATAGGTACCTCTAGTCATTCTCAGTCAATTTTGATGGGTTGTACCTTTAAGAACCATCTACGACCTTAAGAAAGTTGTCACTCGATGTTGACCCTATTAAGTTATCGAGTAGTAGTGTTAGGAATTTTTAGACCAAGCATTATAAAATTCGTAAAAATAGTACACGTGCCCTAGAATCAGCTTGGTTTGGGGACCAATCTTGCATATGCCAACCACTTGGATTTGACTAGCAATTGTCTCACTATGGTTTTACTTATTAATTCGTGGGTCTAATTTGTAATTGGGAAAAAGGACTCAACCCTAATATCAAATATTTTCAAGAATAGCCATTTCCATCCAAACAAAACTCATTTTTGAGGTAAAGTATTGATACAAAGTTATCTTGAAATTGGATTATGCCAATGTTATTTTACAACATAAAGACGGACATAACTAAAAATTGAAACATAGCTTTGCTTGAGGAATGTCGGTTTCTATTGCAAAGACTCACGGTCAAAATAATTCACAGGTTAAGACGACGAAATGGCTATACGGATCCACATTAATAATCTAGCACCTCGATAAACACTATTTTCACCTCACCCAAAAATGGGTACTGGAAGGTGGGAAACCTTTCAGATATTGCGAGCTAATGGTAGCTCGTGCATGGTAAGACTCTGATTTATGCTGGTTTCCAAACCGTAAGCACCTCTTGAAACATCTCCACCACTAGTTCTCTATCCGCGTTTCTGAAAAACATTTCCATTTCATCTCTAACGTCATAAATCTTGCCAAAATCAAACAAATACGTCAAGCACGCTTTCTTCAACTTATCGAGCTCGTAAAGCCAAGCCTCTTGCAACCTCTCGAGGACATTTTCCGAGTTAATATCTTCTAGAAGACTTTCTTCACAAGTATTTTTCAACTCTACAATGTCATATTTGTTTGCTGCAGCCAGCAAAGCCAATCGGTGTTTCCAGAAATCATCTTTGTTTATCTTTCCATAAAAGTAACTGATAAGGGCCATGCAAGACTCTCTCGACATATCTTCCATGTCAGCTGTGGACGACTCTTTCTCCTTGAGGTCATGAAGGAACATGCTGTGGAACACCGGGGAACTTGCAGAAAGAATTGCCTTATGAGCTTGTAGTGTTCCATCGGCAGTGTTGATAGTGACATCAGCATGAATAGACTCGTCAAGCATGCGAGAGAGGCATCTGAGGGAGTTTTGAGTTGCTAGGCATCTGAGAGTGTTTTGGGTTGCAGGATATTGCATCCTACCTTCATTGGGGCATATAGAATTACCTTCTCCACCCTAATTTCAATAGTAAGAGAGGACATGTTCCTTAATATGTAAAATGCTATCCTTAAAATGACAAGCCAAATGTACTTTTCCTACTTTTTAAGTATAATTATGTTAATGTAGACTTATAAGTTCTAACTACAGATAGTATAAAGCAACGTACATTTAGAGGACAAATCTTGAGATCCAGAAACTCGACGTCAATTATAAAACGACCATGAAAGGTAGTTTCAACAGGCCAGAAAAAGTCATCACTTGTTCGAAGCAGTCTTTCGTGAACTGCAGAATAAAGCATCATGAATCAATTAGATGATTTTCATGCGGTGCAATTTAATCCACACAGGTAAAATTTACAAGGCATTATGATGTAGGTGTCAGAGAGAGAGGCCACAGGCTGACAAGAATAGACAGTGAAGCAGCAGATTAAACATGAATACTTGCAAAAGACAACCAGCTATGAGCTTAAAAGTTGCAATTAGCGATGGCTACGCATTTCATTTTTTGTCTTTTCCTGACAAGCCATGTCAATTGATTATGGTTTGTTGCAAGTAAGTCGATAATGTGTGCTCGGTATATTTTTCTTCCAGCACACAACCAAAACATGCTTCCACACAAATACAACAAGAAGAAGAAAAAAAATAAGCATTTTTCCCAGTGAATTTAGGGTCAGTTACTAGGATCCCTTTCTGCCACTCTGTTCATTTCATTACTCGATCAACTTGGAAGACCTAAATCAACTAGATCCTTAGCAGCTACCACAGTCATGTTCGTTTTGGTCTACCCCTCCCTCTTCTAATATGCACTACCATTTGATGAATTTTGTGAGTGTTGCTGGATGAATTCTGAGCATCAATTGGCAGATCGCCTGTAGTTGTATTATGGACCAACTGAATGCCCAGAATAGAAGGTTCATCGCATCTCTCTAAATGTGACAATTTCAAATCTGAGAAAAACGCTGGTCATTCAGAGCAATGAAGGTTAATGAACTTGTAGCAGACTTTTCCAGCCATTCGAGGTGGAGCGTACTTAAAAAATTGAATGGCCAGCATATGAGGTTATAGGAAACATCTATTTTCTTTCGATAGAAGCATTTGATCAGGCTTAAAGGATCTATAAGGACTAAATTCCTAAAACAGACAGATGGAACACCCTGATCGAAGCCTGAAAAACAATGTCATCCTTATTGAAACTTTAGCCCTTGTTAAACCCCCAATTATTCCCCATTAAATTATAATTCATTTTTCCTATTTTCTCATCAACCGCACATTCTCCAATAAAATAATATTACACGTAAACTGATAAGTACATTTTGCGCACTTATTCAGGCAACAAAACATGGAAAATTGTCAATGTATATGTTGAAATATGGCTT
>CAIGRH010114250.1:0-10513 GCA_903798295.1 Fraxinus nigra | reverse complement strand
CTTTATTTAACTGCAAGTAGGCCCAATATTATGTTTAGTGTATGTTTATGCACTCGAGTTTAATCAAATCCTAAGGAATCCCACTTTAAAGCCGTGAAAAGAATCTTTAGATATCTTAGTGGACTCAAAACTTAGGACTTTGGTATCTAAAAATGAACTCACTTTGATGTACTTAGTTATTTGGATGCCGATTGGGCTAGTTGTCAAATTGATTGGAAAAGCACTAGCAGCACTTGTTACTTTCTAGGCTTCACCTTAGTTTTGTGGTTTAGCAAGAAATAAAATATCGTGGCCTTGTATACAGTCAAGGCCGAATATATCTCGACTGCGAGTTGTTGTGTACAAGTGCTATGGATGAAACAAACCCTTAGCGATTTTTACCTATCTTACGATCATGTTCCTATCATGTATGATAATACTAGTGCCATAAACTTATCCAAGAATCCCATTTTGCATTCTCAAACTAAGCACATTGAGATAAGACATCACTTTCTTAGAGATCATGTTCAAAACGGCGATATCTCGCTTGAATTTGTTGACACATAAAACCAATTGGGCGATATTTTCACCAAACCCCTTGCACCCGATCGCTTCACGTTCATTAGACAATTCGGGTATTATCGAGTCAAACAACGTTCAAAATTAAACTCCTCCTAAATTTTTTTCTTTCTCTATCTTATTACATATTCTTAAAAAAAAAGTACCGGGACGAGGTGAACTATAATTTCCAACATAATCCTACCTAGGAAAGGGCATCGGGACGAGGTAATCTATTTTGATCTTTTTATTCTTGATTCTTTCTTTGTCGATTGGCGAATTATTTTCCAACCATTACATTAGGTCTCATAAACTCATACATTCTTCACAACATACTAAGGCACTTCCTTATGGCATGCTTCTCACTAAGATATTTAAGTACTTCAATGTCCTTCTTCACGACGAAGCCTTCGTCAAACCCCATCCTACCGACACTATTAGTTCCACTACTCTTAGACGTACAAAAATCATTAAGAAAAATAGCCGATGGGTGGTTGAGACGAAGGGGTTCAACCCGACTTTAGGGCCCTCCAAACTACCATTCGAAGAAGAGGAGAATGACGACGATGACGAGGGCATGCCTCATGCCATATGTACTTTGTGCGCTACTCCCAGGTCGAGTGCTCCGCATCCTACTAGCCGAGGACCAGTTTTCACTCTTGAGTGGGTGGATAGATTCTCTTACTACGACAATCGACGAGATGAGCGGGAAATTTTGTCATATACGAACACAGCGGGACGCAATCCTTGCCCGACAGGCAGACATGCAGGATCAGCTGAGCGCCTTCTTTACCGACGTACTTGCTCAATTCCCGCATCCGCCTCCTCCTCCGGCACAATAGTTTTATTTTGACTTAAATTGAAATCACCGGTTTGACTATGGTTGACTATTTTGATTATGTATTGCAATGACTACTCGAATCATGTATTGCACTGTAATGTTTTTCGTTCTTGATTTCTATAACTGCCTTTTTGCTTATTATTGCCACACTTTTTTTTGCTTATGCCAAAAGGGGGAAGAGACGAGATATAGATTTGCATGATTATGTTTAACATGCCATATAAGTGAAATAGACGAAATATAAATTTACATGATTATATTTAACAGGGGAAATATAAGTGAAATAGATAGGGGGAATATATGTATACAATTTTATTCCTTATCAATTTGTATATTACAAATTATCATGTTTGTCATAATAAAAAAGGGAAAAAATGTTAACCTATGGTTGACGTCTCTTTTTGATTATCACAAACAAATTACGTTTATTTCTAACAAATTGATTTCAGGTGTTTATAGTGATTATTACAAATCAATAAAATTGAAGACATGAGGTTCAAGGCCAAGAAATTTGCATGCAACGATCGACATGGAAACAAAATTGATCAAACGAGGCTATAAAGATTGATATTGAAAAACTCGCTAAAGAATGCCTCAAACAAGAATTGAGATAAAGTCGAAGTACGTTCAAACATGTACGTCAATAAATTCAAAGAGTTTAGACTTTTTACAATTATATGTAAAGGTAAAACATTTCAATACTTGGCAATAAATCAAAACGAGCTCAAGTTTTGTTTTTACGATCAAAAAATCACGACAAAAACGTTTTACTCGTAAACTATGTTTTGAAAGGTAAAAATCAAATAATGTAATTTTAAAATATAACAAATACCTTGAAAATCATTTTTAAACGTCACTCGAGTACTTACATTTGTTAAAAATTAAAACGAGGATGTTTCGGCATAAAACGATTGTACCGGACGTTTGGCACGATTGTTTTAGTGCCAACGGTAAAAAATTCAATTGTTCTGATTTTCTGACAAAAATGGCTAGTTGACCGTCCGGTATGTGGTAGACGTTCGGTACAGTACGTCTAGTTTGGTAGAGTCTTTGACGATTTTTCATTTATAAACACCAACTCACTTTGCGTTCAATTTTAACATTTTCTAGAGCAATAAGTGAGCATTTATTGAGATAAATAATTGATCTTCATTATTTTATTCATCCTCATAAATTGATTTATACTTGAGAGTTTTTTGATCATTCTAAACCTAGAAAATCAATTTCTATCAAAGTTTTACAAATCTAATTTGAGCAATATTTATTGCCATCTATCAAAGTGTTTACCTTCTTCTCTTCTTGTTCTCAACTTTGAATTTATTATTCATTAAGAAGAGAAGATTTCACTTATAAAGTCATTTTGAATTGTTGGTTGTGTTGAGGTTTCGGAAAGCTCAATGTTGTAAAAAGATCGGTGCTCCATGGTTGTAAGTCATTGGAAGCGTTGTAAAAGGTTGAATTGCACCATAAGTTAATCAATATAGTAAAAAATGCATTGCTTATGCCGGAGAGCTTGGTAACGGGGGACGTAGATCATTTTGGATCAAACGTCCATATTATGTCGTTTGCACTCTCGATCCCCTTTTACTTAACGTTTTTACTTCGCGCAAATTTACAGTGAAAAATGCATTACTCGTGCCAGAGAGCTTGGTAATGGGAACGTAAATCATTATATTGGATCGAACTTCCATATTATATCGTTTGCATTCTCGATCCTTTTTACTTAACGCTTTTACTTTGCGCAAATTTATATTGTTCCATTTACGTGCTTACCTATATTTAGATTATTCTCTATCATTTGCATGTTCATTATATTAAAACCTTGAGTGATTAATGAAAAAGTTTTAATAACGAATTCACCCCCCCAATTAGCCAATCTTGGGCTTTCAAAAAGAGGGACAAAATTGTGAATGGAGAAAGAGCGTTAACCTTGCGATCATAAGGCTTGATCCTTGCAATTGCAAGGCACAATAAAATTTCAACGAAGAGCTAATCATTTAGTTTGTGTGATTGCAACACATGCAATATACAATCGCATAGGTTAGTCTGATAGGGAAAATCTGGTTCCTTGTTTGAATCAACTTCTGTTTTTAAAGCAATTTGGTCATGATTTTTTTTACCTATTTTTGAGTTTATAAATATGTACTTTCATCAATAATTAAAGGGGGTCTTGAGATAGAATAGATATAATCTTTTGCAAAGAAGAAGCTTGAGGAAGATTTTGATCAAATAATTCCATATCCCTCGCAAACTTTATAGAACTTTTGATACCAAACACATTTATATATCAATTTCTTACGTCAATTGCTTGGATGGAAGAAGAAGAAAAATCTAGGAGCCATGGAAGATATTACACAATTCAAAAATTCATTCCAAATTTTCTTTCCTATACTCTTTCTACTTTATTCAGGCGATGTATCAATTTACGTAGTGAATTCGTATTACTCTCTCCGTCCCAATTATATAGACCGAGTTTTCTTTTTCTTGTCCCAAATATATAGGCCCGTTTCCAAATGTGAATATTTTGTTGTATTCCTTTACCAATATACCCTTATTAAATTTTCCTCACTTANAATTTCTTACGTCAATTGCTTGGATGGAAGAAGAAGAAAAATCTAGGAGCCATGGAAGATATTACACAATTCAAAAATTCATTCCAAATTTTCTTTCCTATACTCTTTCTACTTTATTCAGGCGATGTATCAATTTACGTAGTGAATTCGTATTACTCTCTCCTTCCCAATTATATAGACCGAGTTTTCTTTTTCTTGTCCCAAATATATAGGCCCGTTTCCAAATGTGAATATTTTGTTGTATTCCTTTACCAATATACCCTTATTAAATTTTCCTCACTTAATAAGCCAACTTCTTGAAATCATCCAAATACACACATTTCACGCTTCTTGGAAACATGGAACTACTCTCATTTCTTCTTCTACTTCAAATTCTTTATTAATTTCAACAATAATTTAGTTTTACATAATGAAAATTAAATAGGAGTAAATTAGGAAGGATCTTGGCAAAAATTAATTTTTCAATGACGTTAAAGAAGTTTTCTTAATCCGTATGAAAAACGTAACATATCTATATAATTGGGATGGAGGAAGCATTATGATACTTGGTTACGTGTACAAATGTTAGGACAATGTTGAATCTTATGTTTTGAAATTTTGTTATTAAATGTTGGATTTACATTCATTCCAGTGATGACTAATGTTTTAGGTCAGGGAAAAATGAAACAAAACTATGTATTTTAAGTTTGAATATCATGGATCATGTTATTGAGAATAATTTTCAAAAATTAGGTGCAAATTAGTTTTAAAAATGTAAAATATATATTTTTAATATTTGTAAAACTAAACAAGTAAAAGTTTAGTAATCAATCCCTAAATTAAAGGTAACTAAATAAGGATAATTACCATATTTTCTCTCTCTATCATCGCACAACTTTGTCTCTCTGTATTCGCTTTCTCGCTCTACTATATCTCTTTGTATTCACTTTTTTTTTCTCTCTCTCTCTCTCTATATCAAAATAGAACAATTGTTTCCCTGATGGTGGTACGATTTGTATTGGTGGTTTGTGATGCTGGTGCAGCGTGGTGATGGAGGTGTAGTGGATTTGTAGTAGGTTACATGCGATAGTGGTGATGATTAGTTCGATATGTGGTGGTGTGGTGTTGGTGCTAGTGCAATGTGGTAATGGTGGTGTGGTGGATCTAGAGTGGGTGTAGACAGTGGTAGTGATGGTTGGTGCGATATGTGGTGGTAGTGCGAGGTGGTGTCTAGGGTACTGGTGTTGGTGCTAGTGTAGTGTGGTGATGGTTGTGCGGTGGATCTGATTAGGTTGCAGATAGTGGTGTGGTGGTGGTGGTGGTGAGGTGATGATGGTTGTTGGTGGAGAACGTGGTAGTTGTGGTTCACTGAAGGGGGTGGTGGTGAGGTGACATTGGTGTTTTTAGTGGTGTAAGTGGGGGTGGGAAAGGTGATTGTGACCAACTGGTAATTGCAACCAATAAAATGAATATATTGTTATCAATAAATAATACATGACATAAAAATGTGTAATTTGTGATTAAATTTGCAATTTGACCTATGGTTTATATATTCATGATCAATAAATATGAATAATTAATTTGATGATTTGTGATCGATAAATAAGTTATGAACTATAAAATTTGTAATTTGTGATCGTAACATTTTGTAATTGTGACTAGCACGTAATTGTGACCATAAACTGTATGATATTGTGATCTTAATTTATTTAATTAATAACACATGATTTTTGGAAAGTATATATAACTAAATCCTTGATTTAATGGAGAAACTTTTTAAATATATTTCATTATCTAATACACATATACTATATATGTAATATAATAAAAAATGTAAAAAAAAAAAAAAAGAGAAAATAGAAAAAAGTAGAGAAGTCAATAGATATGTGTATATTTCATTGAGAACCACAGTTTTATATTTGCAAGGAAGAATTGAGGCGGTAATGAATACAATAGTCATAATAACTAGGGTTACATGGGCATAAGGGTCATTTAATAATAAATATATAATTTACAACACTCTTATTTGAATGACATATTAAAAAATATTTGTTCTGTTAAAACCTTGTTTGATAAAAATTCATTGAGACTAAAATATCAAACGAATTTAAAATTGTATAGTTATTTTGGAATATAAAAAATATATGTTGGCTAAATAAAACATCGATAGAAAAAACTAGTGGGATAAAACCTAAACGAAGTAAATAGAATAAAACTACTCTCCTAACATTGATCACTTAAAATCTTTCAGTCGATGCATTCCAATCTCGCAAACCAATTTGTTGAATGCAGATGCTTGCTGTGCTTTTGTGAATAAATCAATCACATTGTAACTTGAGCGAATTTGTTGAACATCAATATCGCTATTCTTCAAAAGCTCACGAGTATGGAAATTTTTTGGAGAAATATGATTCGTCTTGTTACTTGCGTTACATTCATACAAAATTGTTGGACTATCTTTTGTTGAAGTATGTTTCATATTGTCTTGTCATACCCTTAAAACATTATCATCTTCACAGAAGATTTTGTCAACATTTGATGATTGTAGCATAGTTATTAGACTCGACTCGGACATTGACCTGGACAAGGTACTGGGTATTGGGTTACTGATTGAACCGGTAGGTCAATGGTTGGATCGGTGGGTCATTGCATAAAAATCTATAAAAAAAATTAAAGTATAAATTTTTTTAGGCAAAATTATATATATTTTTAATTATTTTCACTAATTATTTAGTTCAATAAAATAAACTAAAATATTTGATCAAAGTTTTTATAAAAATACTTTTAAAACACATATATACGATTCATTGAATACATATAACTTATTGCCCATAGAAAACATTAAAGTGCCCAACAACTCCAATGGTGAGGAACTAATTGTTTTACTTAGAGGCTAAAGGTTCAATTCCCTAGACCCTCGAAATTTTAAAAGACAATTTTGAAAACCGGTAAACCGACCGAATTAACTCGATCAAAATCGCCGGTTAACTCGGTCAAAACCGATTTTTTGACTGAGTCATGTGCATTCCTATTAAATTAATCTACTCGACCCGAGCAAGGGCCTAGGTCACCGATTTCCCGGCTGGTCCGGTCCGGTCCGAGCCGGGTTTTATAACTATGGACTGTAGTAACATGATGGTTCTGAAAACTAATCTTGTTGTGCTCTTCAAGAGTCTCGTACAAAATTTGTAAATATAATTTTATTATTTTGAGGGTAAATTTTTGTTGGGTATGGACATTCATTACACAAAGAATGTAACTCTTTAAAACCTTATTAGGAAAAATCCTATAGAAAAATTTTTAATGAAGGAAAAAGAGTACACTATTCCTTTGAATTCACAAAAAAGTTGTTTCCTTAAAATCTTTGTCCGAAAAATCCAATGAGACATAAATTTGATTAAGGGCAAAAAAGTAAAACGTGTATTTATTCCTCCCACAATACTATCACTTGAATTATATGTTCCAAACATATTAAATCCTTCGAGGATAATGTTAATAGCCATACTAGATTAGTGGGCTATAACTGTATGTCAAATTTCATGTATTATCTGGATAATAAGATATGGACTATTGATTGCATCCGATAAGTGTATTTTATATATTTATTTGGGGTCTAATATCGATATTTGGTAGTTCTTTTAACAAAATATATCTTAAATTATTGTATTTTATGTTATATAGATAATACTTAATGGTTGAATGATGAATCGAAAGAAAGAAATGAAAAATTGGTGAAAAATGGCAAAATCCAAAGTTTGATGACCAAATTAAAAATATTCAATAGTTGATTCGGACTATAAAACGATACTTCAAAGATTTCTAGGAGACAATTTTATGAAATTAGAACTCAAAAAGGAATAGAATATGATCAAAGGATACCAAAATCAATATTCAATCGTACAAGTTATATTCCAAATTTTTAGCCGAATATTGAGACTCATTTTTGACATAGTAAACATCCGAGTTGGAAATATTATACTTATATAAAAATTGTATCCCTTTGAATTATCTTTCCAATGCACTTTGAATCATCTCAATCGGAGATTGGGAGAGAAAGTTATGGTCAAAATACTAATTGCTGTGCATAGACAAAAAATTTGCACGCGAAGGAAACTTTTCTCATTCAATTGGAACTCTTTTGAAAACCAATTTGAACATATTTTTCAACCAATTTTCTACTGTACAAATATATTCATATACTTCTCATACTCCAATACTCATCAATTATTATTATCAAAAGAGGAGAATTAATAATTTTTGTGAAAGAATAGAAGGGGATTTGCTAGAATTCAAGTGAAGATTCAAACTTGATTTTTGGGCAAAGAAGATAAGGCGCAAGTGAAGATTCATCAAAACACCATTGAAGAGATTCAAAATTTCATGATTCATCTTCATCTCCTCAAAGATTGAGATAAACCTTTGTTATCAGAGAAAGACTTTCAATTAAATTAGGAATATTGACTAACATAAATGATTTTAAATTGTGACTTTAATTGTTATACTAAAAATGGAATAAGAAGGAGGATTCGATATCTTAGTAATGCATCTCACACATTTGAAAAACACATTTACTTACTTTCATTAGCTTAATTCATAATTTTGGTATTAGTATAGAAAAATTACAAAATTTGTTCTATTCAATTAAAATTGTAATTAATTTTAACTCAGTCAAACACATAGACCTCATCGGTTCGACACTCTATTTATAATTATATTATTTGACCACGATCCCTTGTACTTGTGGATTTTCAAAGGATCATTTTTTTTGCACCGTTTCCGGGCACTTGTTTTTGATAAGTTTTAGCTAATTTTAGCTTTAATCTGAATTTTACAGTTTTTTTAGTTTTGTTCATTAAATCGGAAAAACCTTAAAAGTGTTTCATACATCCTTTTTTAGGACAATGTATGGGAAGTTCTAGAATCCATAATCTTACTCAATTTAACCTGGAGATCGAACAAATATTCAACCTTTGAAAAAGACAACAGTTAGAAACACACCAAAAAAAGAAAGAAATATATGGCTGAGAAAAATCTGAATCAAATAGTCATCAGGGCTATTCTGAGAGTAGCACAATGGAATGTGGTTGTAGCTAATGAAAATACAAGGCTCATGGGGGAGTATATGATTTCACAGGTTATGGAAAGTCAATCTAGCATAGTATATCCAGTGTTGGTTAGGAAAACTTTCACTTGAGGACTGATGTGATCAACATGTTCCAAAACACGCTACAATTCTTTGTGAGAGCTACGGAGAATCCCAACACTCATATATCAAGATTTTTGGACTGTGTGCAACTATCGAGTATCTAGGGGTGTCCAGTGAAGCACTCAGACAAAGACTTTTCCCATACACATAAAGAGACTCAGCTAGAGAGTGGTTAGATACTTGTCTACCTCAGAGCATCACTATATGGAACTAATTGAGTCAAAGATTTCATAGCAAATATTTTCCACCGAAAAGAATTACAAAGCTAAGGGACAGATTACTACATTCCAACAACTGGACTCAGAATGCTATTCAGAGGCTTGTGAACGATAGAATGGTTTACTCCGCCAATGCCCGCAACACGAATTGCAGAAATGGCTTCAAGTATAGTATTTCTACATTGGTCTGAATCCAATAAATAGGGCTAATGTAGACTCTGCATGCGAGGGTTCTATCACAAAAAGAACCACGGATCAAGACTAACAAATCATGGATGATCTAGCATTCACTATTGTGCTTTAGCCTCTTGAAAAGATGAGTGAAAATAGAGTTGCTAGGGTATCTGAAGTTGATTCTTTGACAGCAAATTCAGCATAGTTGGCATCATTAGTACATAAGGTAGATCAGATGAACGCAATCCATACAATGGGATCGAAATACAATCATTGTGGAGGGAACCACGAGAGCGTTGATTGTAATGTAGGGTCTCCTGTTGTTCATACAGTGGAGGATGTGAACTACTCTCAAAATTTTCAAAGGCAATAGCACAATCCAAATCCTAATGCATATTACCCAGGTTGGAGAAATCACCTAAGTTTCAAATGAAACAACAATCAGGGTGCTAAGACCGGACCATAGCAAATTGCACCGCCAGTTTTTCAGCATAATGAGAAGAAGTCTTCGTTAGAAGATCTTGTTACTAAATTGACAGATATACAACACATGCAAAGAACATATAAAACCTTACAAGTTCAAGGAGCTGTCGTCAAGAACTTGGAAAATCAAATAGAACAAATAGCGAAAACACTTTCAAAGAAACTACTAGGAGCATTACCTAGTGACACTAAGACAAATCCTAAACAAAGGTAATAGCAGTGAAGGTGGAGGAAGAACAGGCAGAGGAAATAATTATTCGTAGTGGAGTTCAATTGCTAGAGATTAATGTAAATGGACTAGTTGCCACAAAAGAAAAGGTACATTCCACGGTTGAGGAACAATTGGAGGAATCTGAGCAGGATAAAGAAGCAAAGACAGGAAGAGCATTAGAGGATCTAAAGGTTAAAGAAATCACTCATACTAAAGAATTTGTGCCACCACTACCGTTTCCACAAAGATTGCAAAAGAGAAAGCTCGATGATAGATATGCTGAAAAAACTC
>CAIGRH010114228.1:0-10652 GCA_903798295.1 Fraxinus nigra | reverse complement strand
CATATATTCTATATCAATTCTTCCATTAGTCATCACATAATCAACATTTTCAACCTTTTTAAGTTAGAGGGTCCAATGTTTGAGGTCGTTCCGCTGGAAAAGTAGCAAAATATTGGAGAAATCAATAGAACAGTACAAGTGTCTCACTTGTGTCGTTATGTCTGTAAACACGAATATAAACATCCATGACCTCTCCGGACCACGATAATCGATAAGGTGAACTCATTTAAGTTGCAGGATGGATATGTCATTTACAACATTCAGGAGATATGCTCATTGTTTAATCAGCATGAAAAATAGAACAGCACAAGTGTTGTTACTGTTTTGAAAACGGCACAAGTGTCGTTACAACACCATTGATGTTTTATTGTAACAAAAAAATAGTATAACTACCATTATGGTTTCATGGAGTCTAGGACAATGACAAAATCAATCGTTCCAAACATTATAAATAGTTTGCTTTTCAAAATGACAAAAATAGTACATCATAACATAATACCACCATCATTTTTCAATANTGTCATTTACAACATTCAGGAGATATGCTCATTGTTTAATCAGCATGAAAAATAGAACAGCACAAGTGTTGTTACTGTTTTGAAAACGGCACAAGTGTCGTTACAACACCATTGATGTTTTATTGTAACAAAAAAATAGTATAACTACCATTATGGTTTCATGGAGTCTAGGACAATGACAAAATCAATCGTTCCAAACATTATAAATAGTTTGCTTTTCAAAATGACAAAAATAGTACATCATAACATAATACCACCATCATTTTTCAATATTACAAAAGCAGTACATCATAACACTACAAAAGCCGCATATGTGCCGTATTGTCTTCATCCTTCATGTCTCTCGCTAAATAGAACACGTTTTGTACAAGTGATGCGGTTACGCCCTGTTTTTAAACACCCACTACACTTACGAGACTTGCTTTGGTGGACGTCCATTTCCTCTTCGTGTCAACGATCGTATCACCTTTCTTGATCGAACATTATCGAGAATTTTCCAATCCACCTCGTTTGAAAGTGGGATTATATATATTGAAGATTGCAATTGTAGCATTGTTCTACACTACGTAAAATGGTTGGAGTGTCATTCTGTACTACAGATCGTCCAATAGTTGTAGACAATACAGAAATACACCACCTGTGAAAAAAAATCAACTAAAATATAATTTCATACTATATTCAACAATAAAAGGACCAATGTACATAAGATTTACAAAAATACATTTTTTCCTTCAATATAATAGAGATTTCAATGTAGATAATATATAAACCAAATTTCTTGTTTAAATGCTCAAAATGTTGGAGAAGATAAGTGAGGAATATAATGAATAACAAGATTTTAGGTAGCAAGTACATGGAGACGAAGAGCATGTTGATATAATTTGAGATGAATTGGGGAATTTGATTGGATTGAAATGGTGTTTGAGTCTTTTCCATGATAGGGATATTTTAGACATTTGATAATATTTATTTATTGTATTTTTTAATCGAGGCCATATCACCTATAAACATTGAGAAAATACTATTTTTTTCAAGGGTAATTATATTACCACTACAAAATTTATTTATTACATCACATTATAACTAATATTTTCAATAAATACACCACAATAAAATTACAATTATATTCATAATCTAACAAAAACTTAAAATAAAAAAAATGTAGTGTACTCATCACCCCAATATTACTCCTCATTTTTCTCATCCTTTAAACATTTTCACTTATGAAATTGCCAATTTTCAAATCTGTTTATGTTCTTCAATGAATTAGTCAGCCTAAGTGATTAATGTATTGGTAATCAATTTGTATCCAGGTTCCTATGCAAAGATCATTCATCAGCAAGTTATACGACTCCAGTAATAGTTCAGTTATTTAACAGTAAAATAGTTGATTGGATTTCGTTGGATGTATCGAGGACCGTATATGAATTGGAGGAATGGGAGAGAAGGGTTAGCTAGGGTTGGGCATGAAGTATAAATTCATTTATCGTGAAGAAAAGAAAATTATCTTGCCTCCGTGGAAGAAAGAAAAGTCGTCGGAATAACTATGAGCAATTAGATTTGTAGTGTTAATATAATTACCCTTTTTTCAACTACAATGTTTGACTGAGCGTTTTAATAAAGAGTCCATTTTATGAACTTCTATAGAAGCAATGAAATACTTTTATCCTTATTAATTATTATATTTCAACCAATGAAAATAAAGAAAAGCGGATAGGGTCGAAACCATTGGCCAAGGAAAATGAATACACGCCACAAATATTTGTATCAGCACACACAGTAACATTCCTCTACTTATCCACTTTCTAAGAACTACTTCCACACCATTCATGCATCTGAAAATCGTACTCTCTACAGTTGCAGTAGTACATTCCGTTGGCACTGTAAAAAACACCTTGGCATAAATATTATCTATATATTGACAGTTTCTTCTCTGTAAAAAGCTATTTTTCATCCTCTCCAATCGCAAAAATGGAAAACAATCCGCAGCAAACGGCGGTGACACAGCCGGCGGCGGCGGTGTCGTACCCATCGCAGCCACAGTACCACCACCTCCTCCAGCAGCAACAGCAGCAGCTCCAAATGTTCTGGAACTATCAACGGCAGGAAATTGAGCAGGTGAATGATTTTAAGAACCACCAGCTGCCTTTGGCTCGCATTAAGAAGATCATGAAGGCTGATGAAGATGTGCGTATGATCTCTGCTGAGGCTCCGATCCTCTTCGCGAAGGCGTGTGAGCTCTTCATCCTCGAGCTCACAATCAGATCCTGGCTCCACGCCGAGGAGAACAAGCGTCGTACCCTGCAGAAGAACGACATAGCGGCTGCAATCACGCGCACTGATATATTTGATTTTCTGGTGGATATTGTGCCAAGGGATGAGATCAAGGACGAGGCCGTGGCTTTGGGAGGGATTGTGGGTCCGCCGACCGCTGCGAGTGGGGTGACTGGGGTTCCTTATTATTATCCGCCAATGGGGCAGCCGATGATGGGGAGGCCAGCTGTACCTGGTGTGGATCCTGGGGTGTACATGCAAGCCCCGCCGCCGTCCCAAGCATGGCAGTCCGTATGGCAGACTGGTGCAGACGACGGGTCCTACGGCAGTGGGGGTGGTGCCAGCAGCGGCCAGGGTAACCTCGACGGCCAAGGGTAATCTCGTATTCTTTCGCGCTTTCTTTATTTTTTTTCCCTATTTAAAGAATGGATCTTTGCTTGGATCTGGTTAGTTTGCAATTGCACGTACGCTTTTAGCAATTTCTACTAAAATTGTTCACAATCTTTTGGGAAATGTAGAAATTAACAATGCAATTTGGAATTTCGATCAATACCTTCGTAGATTAATTATTGAATTAGGGATAAAGTGCATTAAAACTTTGGTCTTTTGGGGTAGTAGTTTCATTGACTTCTTGAAATTTCACAAAAAACTAAATGTTATTCCCAATTAAATTAGGAATCCTTTTTCAACTCTGGCTTTTTTCTTTCTAGAACAGAAATGATACCCTTTTATGTACATCAGCATAAGACTATCCTTCACTCCCATGTAGATGTATGAGCAGCCGCAAGAAAATTTAGACTTGCAATCCCACATTTAGTACTATAAGCAGATCAGTCCAGGGTAAATTTCCCCTACCAATCATGGATAAGAGTTTTAGCTTAGAGTCAACATCCAAAAGATTATGCTACAAAGGAGAAATAGATGCAGCTTTTATTTTGATCATCAGGAGATAATCAACTTTATATTACAGGTCAGTTCATTCTCCTTTGCTCTGAATCCTCAAGCCTGTGTGATCTCAATTTTGATCAAGGATATTAAAATAAATTGGTTTAGGTTACCCTATTGACATTAAACTGCAAACTCTTCTCTTCCTCTTAGCTTCTAGGCTCTAGCAGTGGGAGTCCTCTATAGTTTACTCAGTTCCTCAATCACTTTTTCAACCGTGTCAATTGAGTCCAACGTCTTTTTTTGTGGTGTTAAACTACCTGACTCTCCATTGTCCAGATTGGCAAGCATTATCTTTAGTATTTTTCCAATTTGGATTTTGGGAAATAATAAAGTACTCATCAAATGTGTTAAAAGCATTTTGATTTGAACAAATGTCGTAGCACCTGAATGAACCACCCGAATTGTAGGTGAATTGAACTTTGGATTGATAGAAATAGAGAAGCAGGTACGTGTCAAATGATCAGAATTGGCTTCCAACTGTGTATCAGCCTTTGCAGTGGTAAGATGAGTGTTTAACATACTCAACAAGTGTTGATATTAAACAAGATTTATGGTCTGTACAAAATTTCCTGCATTACTCTGCGTTTGATCTGGTTTATGAACTGGTTTGGAGATCAAACCAGCAACCACACAATTTGCTTGATTGCTTGAACCCGCTTGGTTGTTAGGTCCCCCAAACTTTTGCCTAGGCTTATATCCACGAGAAAACCATGTAGTTTATAACACTTGTCAACAGCATGACCTGTGTATCCATAATATGTGCAAACTAGTCTTTCTTTCTTTTGAAATTTGTTAAATGATTGCCCTGCAATTGGCTTCCTAGTTTCATTTTTAACAAAGAATGCCATTGAATCATTGATACCAGACGTATCAATATTCATGTTAACCTTTCTTTGATTCTCTTCTTGCACAACAAGTGCAAAGACCTTGTTAATTGGAGGGATTGGGTCCATTAATAGCAAATGACCTCTTATTTGAGCGAACGACCCATGTAATTCCATTAGGAATGACATAATGTATTCCATTTGATAATGTTCAGCAAGCTTTTTATTTCCTCCACACACACATTTTACCACATGAACATAAATGCCTATAGTTACTAAGTTCTTCCCAAATAGTTGTTAGCTTGGTGAAATAGATATTAAGAGATGATTGTCCCTATGTTAGATTCATTAGTTCACTCCTCAATTGAAATATACGTGGACCGTTCTACTGATATCTCTCCTTAAGATCCATCCACATATCATGAGCTGATTCAGAGTATATCATACTTGCTGATATCTCTTTTGATACGGAATTGAGGATTCAAGAGATCACTATCAGATCCATGTGCTGAGCAGATCACCAGAATCCTCAGGTGGTACAATAGATCCATCAACAAATCCTAATTTGTTCTTTACAGATAGGGCCATTACCATAGCACGATTCCAAGAGGTATAATTGTCCCCTGTTAAAGGCGGTGAAACAACCACCAAACCAGGACTGTCCGAATGGTGAATAAAGTATGGAATTGATCCATCATCAAATGCGGAACTGCTTGTTGATGATGTAGAATTGTGAACGGATTGAGCCGGAGCTTCTGTCCAAATGGTGAATAAAGTATGGAATTGATCCATCATCAAATGCGGAACTGCTTGTTGATGATGTAGAATTGTGAACGGATTGAGCTGGAGCTTCTGTAGCCATTTATTGATTAGAATATTTGATCAACTTGTCATTACAAATCACAGGGAAGAAGCATACATAAATGCTCTGATACCATATTGAAGATGAAACAATTTCTTATTTGAAAAACTCCAAGTATAAAGCGAATACATTTGTCTCTACAAGAAGATCTAACTAACTATTACAGTTGTATTGTAACTAACTAACTAACTAACTAACTAATCTATACAAGTAACTAACCAATATCTATACAATTGGTGCCAAAATAATGAGACAAGTTGCAGCTGAGCTACTGTTCTGTTACTTCTGTACAGCTGGAGCAGAGATGAACCTCTAATATATTGCCATATGCAGATAATGAAGAACCATGTGATTGAATTACCTTGAATGCCTGTGCCCATAAGAAATCCCGGAGCCACCATTAATAGTCATAGAACTCTGCGCGAACCATGGATAGTTACTTGAGGGATTATAATGAATCTAAGAACTAAGAAATTTTGGGAAATGGATGGTTGGGAGCTCATGATCTTTTCAACTTAAAGTTTGAAAATCAAAATACCTAGACCATTTTGCACCAACCAGAAATTTTAAAGTAGGGGTACATGGTTGCATAACAAAGAGGACAGCTTTATCTCTAAAACATCAGTTGGAGTTATGGATAACTAGCCTAAATAATGTAGGGCTAGTTTGTCTATTCACGACTTGAAATTGCATTTTTCATTATAGGTGACTGCAAATGCATTGGAGGCCTTGCAAAAGAAGAAACTTACTTCTTATCACGGTAGATGCCATATTAAAGTTGTGCAGTTATTCTAGGTGTAAACATACAAAGTAAATTCATTTTTTTTTCTTGTTTTTTGATGTATCTAGTATTAATAAATATTATTTATTAAAGTTAGGAAATTTTCTAATTGATTAGTTTAGTAGCTTTTTAAGAGTTTTGAATAATGTTGATTTTACGTGTCTAGTTTATTGAAATTGTTCTACAATTTTTTCTTGAATCTCCAATTCATTCTTTTCTTTATTCTCTCTCTTTCCCATTCTGCGAAACTGCCTTAATTGGCATCATAGCACACTCTTTCCTCGAATCAAACCCTTCTCAAAATCTACAATTACCAGTATAGCACACGAGTGGGGGAAAAAATATTATTTGGTACATCTGAGAAAGCCATTCATCAGCACAAAAAGGGTTTCAACAAAAAATATTTGCTTACTATATATCCAACAGAATTGTAGAGCGCCATTCACTTGTAGGAAAAGATTTGTGCGGTTGCCTGTTTTCAGAATCTCTTAGCTTAAGACTGTCGACACCACCAACTGGCCAAATTAGTAGCCCATTTGACTTGCTCAACATCTAAACTACATAATCCCTGTGAATCGCAGCCCAATGAACAACCCATGCTAGCCACCATTACCAGCCACTCAGTGCCCATCTGACCTATTAGAGTCAAACTCCATTGCAGTCATCCCCATCCCAATCAACTATTAACACCAGTCACCATTCAAATCAGCCCAAATTTTCACAATCTACTGTCTGCACGTGAAACGTATGCACCCTCACATATAGTCATGTGTGAGATCATACACCACCACCGATCTGCATTGCCTAACTGATCTACATCCTGTCATCTCCCACCACCACCGAAAAACCACCACGAGCCACCTCAGATTCAGACTCTTGCAGGAGCCAATGTACGCACTGTCAGCTCTTCAATGTGATCTGTGCAATTTTTAGGCTTGTCACCTGTGTTTTCAATCTTGGTTAGGACAGTCCTTTGTTCCCATTCCGTACGCTCCTGATTATGCAGAGCCAACCGAAGTCATTATATATTTTGGAGAATCATTATGTTATTTCACTGTCTTTTGGTTGTTGTCAATTCCTAGTTCAATGCAAAGATCATCCCTTTACAGATGATACTTTTATAACAAAAGAAGGGTTTGATACCTTGATCCACATTTGTTGCAACAATATTTATAGTTACGTCACCAGAGTCTGAGTTACTTTTAGCCGGGAGGAAAGGATGGAGACCTTCCTATAGTGAAGTAAATTGGTTTCCTACTGGGAAATGTTGATTTATTTTCTTGTAATATATATTAGTTCTTATTTTAGGAAACTTTTTAGGCTGAGACAAGGCCTAGCTCAACTCTGTTTTACAGGGTTCACCTCCTCCGGTTACACCATTCCTTTTTATTGTACCTAAAATCCCTATTTCTTCTAATATGCTTTCTTGTTAGATATTCCTTGGTATATATGTTTGTTCTGATCCTGAAGGACTGGGTGGATTGTGTTTCAATTTGTATTCATCTGCTGTTCACGGTGATTCATATCGATGAAAGTGATGGTTTATTTCAAAAAAAAAAAAAATGTAGACAATGGATTTTATATTTTTGAACTTTTCTTACACAATTTTCTTCTCTTTTTCTCAACCCTTTCCCGTCATACATCAGAAGGTCACCGCGGTAGGCCACCATGTGCCCTTGATTTCCCTTGTAGTTTTGCTGTACAAAGGTGGTGGATTTGGTTTCATTTCTCAGAATCAAACTTCAAATTGAGCTTAATGGGCTGTTTTTTTATTCATTGATTTGCAAAATGCAATTTGGTCTTATTCCTATGAAGGAATTGAGTGTATCTTGCATCCACTTTTTAAACAACAAACTCCAACACCTTCGCATTTTTCACGTCTGCCTCTTTGAAGTGATTTGCAAAGCTTTCTTTACCCGTTTTTCTTTTTTCTCTTTGGACTCGACTAATCACGAAAGCATATGTCTACTACCAACCCTGTCCAGCCTCCCTCATCCCTCCAACTCTGCTCTATCAACATTCACCCCCAGTATCTGCCTTCTCATTTTCCCACTATACCTTCCTCTCGAATCTCACTTTTTGCCACACCCATCATTCTACCACCCCATAGTATACAAGCAGAAATGGGTTTATGGCTTAATCAGTTGTGAAAGATGGAAGAAAAGGAATGGGTGTGCACGACTGAGAAGTACAATTTAAATACTTTAGTTGGTATAGGAACTGTTGGCATGCATTTCTTACCCAACAGCATGAATGGCTCTAGAGTTTGTGAGGTATGTTGCGAAGCTAAAGGTAACTGTTCATCTTGGCCGGAAATAATAATCTTTTCTTACATTTTGATACTTGATTACTTTGAATTAGCATCATGAGAAAGTTTCTTTTCTTATGTAAAGAAGCAAAGAAGATCAATTTAATATCATACCAGTTTAATATGACGCCTTGACTAATCAAATATACTTTATCTATGTTTGATGTTTCTTATATCTATATGTATGTTTGGTAGTGCTTATAAGTTGTAAGTCCTACAAAATGCGTGGATAATAAGTGGTTAGTAAGTTGTGGTTATTATGTGGATGAAAAATGTCTGACCAGCTTAAACTATATTTAAGCTTTGCCAAACATGCACTAAGTTATGCCAAAGATATTTCTATAGGATTTGTTCATTGCCTACAGATTTGTCCGTGCTCATTTTATCTTCTTTTTCTCGTACAAACTGACTATATCAACACATTAAAGATGAAGACGTTAACCATTGCTTCTACCTCATTTCTTGCAGTTGAAGCAATTTGAGCTAACACTTAAATATGGAGTGGAGCAATAGAAGGTCGCTGACTTGAGGATACTGCATGGAATTCTTATTTTAAAACTATGAATATTTTTTACTTGCATTGCTGTAATGACTCAATCCCTTCTCATGTAAAACTTGATTGTGTAGTTATTCTGATTTAGGTCATCTTTTTCATGTGCAGATATTGTTTCCAGTGAAAGGAACACTTAATTGAGTTGTTATAATTGTTCTCTTTAATTATCTTGACATGAATCCCATTAAATATTTCCTTTTTATGCTCTATTAGTATTTTTCGAGTGACATGTATAGTACATACTTACACAAGTCCCCAATGAATTTTTCTTTTTTCTTAGTAAGGTCTGTTGATGTGTGGCATGTTGTTGCCTAGTCCTGTCTAATAAGAAAAAAGTTTTGGTAAGATGGTCATGTTTGCACGTGTGATAGGATTGTCCATTCAAATTACGACGAATCGAACCCAAACAACTCAAAAATCACAAAACCTTAGTATCAATGTAGATGCGTGCATGCACTTTGTTTCTTTCTTATTATCTTTAATGTTGAGGTGTTGTAACTTGAGAGATTGGGGCTTCGATCTTGATATAAGTTAACGATCTTATCATGTTTACGTATAAGCTCATCCTATTAAAGTTTATCTTGTCTACAAACATACTCAAGTTTTTATTTTCTGTGATTTGCATAAGCTATATTTCAAATTTTGGTTTTAAGCCTTAAACATGGGTTCACTCTTTTACACTTCTATAGTCGGTCTCAATCCCAAATGCGGGAGTAAGGCAGCGGCAGTTTATAAACGCTTTGCCAAGTAAACTATTGGAAATACGCTTTTATATCTATAATATATTAAATATAATATCAGAGAATAACTTTTTGGATGATTATAACCTTACTGCAATTCTATTATTTCAATAATATTTTATTTTTCATTTTTCAATATGTATTTAATTTACAAATTGTTATAAATACTATAATTAATTCTCAATTAATTAATATTTACATTCATTTAATTAATATCGTATTCAAGAATGCAATTTATTATTCACANACATGGGTTCACTCTTTTACACTTCTATAGTCGGTCTCAATCCCAAATGCGGGAGTAAGGCAGCGGCAGTTTATAAACGCTTTGCCAAGTAAACTATTGGAAATACGCTTTTATATCTATAATATATTAAATATAATATCAGAGAATAACTTTTTGGATGATTATAACCTTACTGCAATTCTATTATTTCAATAATATTTTATTTTTCATTTTTCAATATGTATTTAATTTACAAATTGTTATAAATACTATAATTAATTCTCAATTAATTAATATTTACATTCATTTAATTAATATTAATTAGAATTTCACTTTCACATCCACATCCACATCCACATCCACATCCATATTCATATTATTAATTCTCAATTAATTTACATTCAAATTCATTTAATTGATATTAATTAAAATTTCACATTCACATTCGCGTCCATGCCCTTGTTAATTTTCAATTAATTTATTTACATTGATTTAATTATTATTAATTAGTATTTCACATTCAAAAATACAATTCGTTATTCATGTTCATGTATACTAATTATCATCCCGTTTTACTTAATTTAAAATTAAATCATATTCATTTAATATAAATTATTT
>CAIGRH010114213.1:0-12812 GCA_903798295.1 Fraxinus nigra | reverse complement strand
ACAAATACCAAAAAGTAAATATTATTATTAAAATATCGATGATTCATATCAATAATTCATTTGAGCGAATGAGCTTTAAAATTAAAATTATGAAATGATCTAATTTACTTAATTAATTTGTTAATTTATTTAGCAAAAATAAAATAATTTAATTAATTCAATAAAAAAAATAAAAAAAAAAAATTTGATTTCAATTCTTATTTGGTTCTTCGATTCTTGGTCTAGACCCGATCCAAACTCATCGGTTCTCGATTCGGATACCTGTTCGGATATTTAACTTATAAAGAACCGCTCGATTCAGTTCGGGTTCGGGTTCGGTTCGAAACTTTTGGATATCCCTAATATTTACAATATACGGTTAAAGTTGGACAAATTGCAACTGCTATAGGTCACGGGGCTTAATTAAAACTGTGGTCAGTGACACCACGACTAGAATGTCCAACCCGTTTTGACACTCCTATACATGACGACAACTTGAATAATCAATATTTTTTTTTTAAAGAAATAGAAATAAAAATAATTCTAGACTAGGAAACAATAGAAACATCAATTAGTATTACTCCCCCCAACCCATCCCAAAAAAAAAAACGGTCAATACCATCCAAAAGTCCATAAAATACAAAGACATCTCAAGGTATTCTATGTAATGGAAAACAAAGGCAACAAAAGGAACTCGTCTCTATGTTTAGAACATAAAATATTAAATGGCCATCCACATCTGCTATTTCCTAATCAGCTATATTCTACCAATATTAGTGAAAAATAGCTTTGACTTGTCAAAACCATAATATTTCATAAATGTTAACACAATGTAAAGATCATTGATCAGCATCGGGGTAGTCGAATTCTCGATAAAAATTCCAAGGCATTTGAACAAACTAGTCAGCATTAAGGGCTTCGAGCAGCCTTTTGAGATCTTCAAGGTCAACGACCAGGTTAGCGGACTCCTCTGAGACAGGCGGTTTTTGAAACTCATCTGCACTTGGAAGCTCGTGGATGAGACCCTCTGGCAGAGCACCTAAAATAAATGTTTTTGGCAGATAAATACGAGTTGGTTGCCAAGAATACTTAGTAAAGAAGTATAATTATCAGTATAGTTTGTATCATATGAAGCCTTGACATTCTCTCTCGTAATACAAAAGGACAGTTCCTAATAGGTATCAAATTTTGGTGCAGAAGTCCATTGACAGTACAACATGGGAAGACCATTAGTCTACCTTTCTACAAAGCAAGTTTTCTCAACCACGTAATTTTATCTTTTTCCTTAAATGTAAATTCTCCGGCAGCTCTAACTGTCATTTCATGTTCTATGTCAGAAGTTTGAACAAAACAAGGAATTTTGTTCCTAAAAGCCTCACAAAAGCAATCAATGAACTATTTCAACACATTATATATTTTAACTCGTCCCTGAAAGAAATTGTGACCATATCTTCAATTTTCACTACCCTTGTTTGATCTCAATTATTTCCAAAATACATTTTTCTCTTTTTTTTTTTAATTACACATTCTTCAATAAAATAATATTACACACTATCCCAAAACTTTTCCTTATTTTTTAACTACACATTCTTCGTCAATCTACTATTCCAAAATATTTCTTAGGAAAAAAAATGGGGCTCAAACAGTAAAACATGACACATAAGAATTCTTTTCTTTACTTTACTCAATTTAAAATCAAATATTTTCTTGACCCATTTGAATATTTTGTAACATGTATCTACTCAAGTTTAACAATGCACACATAAGAGGGAGACGATGCAGCCATGAAAATGAAACAAATAACCTGAACTTTTTCCGACATCTGGGCCTTGCAGATCAGTATCATCGACAATGCTGAGTCACAACAAAGATAAATATAGTTGTCAGTAGCCTCCCACGAAATGAGGAGGGGCTTACCAGGTTACAGCAAGTAAAGAGGATCTGGGAATGGGCAAAATCATTGACTTGGAGAGTTAGAATGTAAATGAATGAAGACAAGGTTTCTTCAAAAGGCCAAAATGAAAAATGAAAAATGAACCAAAGAGTAACCTTATGTTCCATTCATTATCTTCATGAAGGCACTCTGTTTCTGATGGTGCTTCTGCCTCCATCTTGGCTTTCGCAGCAGCATCCCTGGCAGGCTTTGCAAGAGCATATTCTTTCTGCACAGTTGACATATATTGAACATTGAAGTGAAACAGCATTATATATACACACACACACACACTAATGAATGGAGAGAAGTCTTAAATCCAGGTCACTATACCTGCCTCTCCAAACAAACAGAATTAGAACATTGAGGATTTGGCTTCATTTCCATTGTTGGGAAGTAGTCCTTGAGGGCATTATAACCCTGAAAACAAGTAACAAGCAAAAATGAGACACGCACACTCTCTCTCACACACAACTATGTATTGCAAGCATGTATGTGTATATGCACATAGATAGATAGATAGATAGATAGATAGATAGATAGATGGATAGATGTGTACATAGGTGTGAGTGGTTGGTCTATAGCTTAATTTGAGGGAAGAGCATGACATTAGAAGACCACTATGCACAAAAGAAAGAAAATCATCTAAAATATTTGGTAGTCTTATTTCTGACTCCTCAAAATGATTGCAAGGTCATATTCACCACTCGGAAAAGCTCACCATAAAGACCTAGAAAACATCTCATATTGAAACTAGCACAATCAGCCCCAACTTTACCTGTCCAATACTTCCCCTAAGAGAATCATAAGATACAACTTCAATTAAAGGCCTTCTAAGGTAGTAAGATGGACAGACAAGGTCGACTTGGGAATTTTGATATGAGGATAATGTTGTGCAAGGGTTGAGAGGTGGAAAAGAAGCTGGAGACAAATTAATTGGTGGGAAAAAAGTTGGATCTTGATTTTTCATATTATTTCTTGTATACTGATGCAATTGTACTTTACAAGACTGATCCAAATGATGCTTCATTTAGGAATCATCCTTGGCAGCTCAATCAATTGCATGGATTAATGTAGCCTGATCATAGGGAAGTTCTATTTTGGGTGTAGATAGAGTTGAGTTTAAAGTAATTTTTATACAAATATTTGTTCAACATACACCAGCAAAAAGACTGCTCTTCTTCAACATATGGAACCACCGTTTCACTCATCAAATTCTTTTGAGAAATGTTTTAAAACTGAAAAATCAAACCAAAAATCGAAAATGGTGCCATGAAAGCACTACAAGTTTAATAACTGAAATTTCAAGAAAACCAACCTACCCACACTTTATTCAGAGATTTGCTTAACATAGGTCAGCCAAAAGACACTCCCATAATTCAACATATGGAATACTGAGAAATGTTATGAAACTGAAAGGATTATTCTTGTTGTACATAATTTTCTACATAATCTTTTACCGAATTGATAAGTGGCGACCCCCTATTGGGGGGCGCCTGAGAGCTGCCACTTGTCGATTCGGTAATCCATTATGTAGAAAATTACGTACATGTAGCTTGATCCAAACTGAAAATGAAACCAAAAATCAAAACTCCTATCATGAAAGCCCTATAAGAGATCAACTGAAATTTCTAACAAAACCAACCAATCCATTGTAGATGAAGGCACAATATTAGATGCAAAGAAAGAGTCGTCCATACATGCCTTCAGGGATCAATTGGCTAATGGTAATTAGTCATATAATAACCTAAAATTCTCTACTTGTCATTAACGTAAGAACGAGGGACCAAGTTGCTCGATAACCATAGTTTAAGGACCAATTTATACAGAGACTAAGGTTCAGGGACAAATTTACACATCAACTATAATTTAGGGATCATATCGCACGTTGGTGAAAGTTTAGGGGCCAAGTTTCATACTCGTCCATAGTTGAGGGCCCTTACGTGCTAATACGATCATCAGATTCAACGTAAGTGATACATACATATTTCATTGTTTAAAGTTACAGAAGTCAATATTATGATTATGTATGATTATAGTAGCACTACGCACGAAATTACAACCATGAAATTCGGTACTTATAATTTCGTGTCTCATCAAGTATGTTCACGAATCTCATAAACTTCTGTTTTTCATGTTACGTTATTAAACCTATTGAGATCATTATCCATATGAAACATGCAATTTTTTTAGGTAATAATTAATCAGTGATTTGAGACGGATAAAGATTAGGCGAATACGCAACGGTGGCTAATAAAATATTTTAATAATGTTATGTTACGATTTACTGATGTTTTGACAATCNTAGTAGCACTACGCACGAAATTACAACCATGAAATTCGGTACTTATAATTTCGTGTCTCATCAAGTATGTTCACGAATCTCATAAACTTCTGTTTTTCATGTTACGTTATTAAACCTATTGAGATCATTATCCATATGAAACATGCAATTTTTTTAGGTAATAATTAATCAGTGATTTGAGACAGATAAAGATTAGGCGAATACGCAACGGTGGCTAATAAAATATTTTAATAATGTTATGTTACGATTTACTGATGTTTTGACAATCACAATATTTTGGTTTTTGAAGATTTTAAGTTTAAATATGTTGTCCTTAATTTTCTCTTTTTTTGAAAGGTTTTACGTATTAATAAAGTGATTGTCCAAGAATCGATTCGTTATAAGTCGAGAGACAAACAACACTCTTAAGAACCACATAAAATCATTAGTTGACATTCTTTGAAGGTTTAGACAAGTCATGTGAGTGTCCTATAAGAATAAGAATGCAATAGCAAGTCAGCACAATTAAAAACATGAAATTCTATTTGAAAAGTATTCCCACATCCTGTAGGTCTTTTTTGTTGTGTGTGGGGGTGGGGAGCTTGTTCAAGACTTACCAGATATGGGGTGACTTGGCCAAACTTTAGCAAGTATTTAAGTGTATTTTGTACAAGAAGCCCAGCAACAACTCCCTGTCAAGTCAAATAGGTAGTCAGAAAGACAATATCAATATATCATGGAAAATAGATCGTATACCCTATGTTTATTAGAGTATAAGCAGCTACTAACTTACCATCTAGTGGTCTAAACATTTATATACAAAAAGAATTGAACATGACAAATAGAAAGTTGTAAAGAAAAATTGTAACTACCACGATCAATTTTTTTTAAAGATAAGAAAGAGAAGAATCACAATTTTAATTAATAAGAAAATCATTAGATGATTGAGAGGCAAAAAGATAAAAAAAAGAATCACAAGATTTGATTATTAATTCTGATTAATAAACATCAATGAACCTAGAGAACAATAGGATAAATTGTCATTTCAAGGGCTTGAATATTGATGTTAACACAAGCTCAACCAAGACTATGATAGATGCCAAAAGAATAGGCATACCATTGTAGTTGGTAAAGATGCAGCACAAACCCCTTCACGCTTCAATGTACGTTCATCAATCCCAGATGCTACAACCTAAGATGGATAGTTCCAGGCACAAAAGATTATTCATTTTACAGTACAGATTGCACATTAAAAAAATCATTTTTTTTCCAGGAAACTGCTAACAGTCTAGCCTATATGTGGCTCATGTTTATAAATTGTTCATAAATACTATACGTGGCTCGTGTTTATAAATTGTTTATAAATACTCAAGCCATTTTTTGTCCACATATTTCGAGGAATCCACAGGTACTACCCACTAATCCACACTCATCTCTATCTGTTTATAATTTAAACCATTTAAAAACACTTCCCAAACGTGCTTTATAAACAAAAGCAAATATTGCTACATGGTAATGTTAAGACAAAAAATAAAACTAATCTACTTATTATGATAAATTGTTAAGCACTGTTGTCATTTTTAAAAAGGCAGACAGTCTGAATCAAGTGCAATCACCATGTAGATTAGAAATTAAGGCAAAAAGATCATTAAAAAAATCCAATATTTAGACCAATCAACTTCATGAGGAAAATTTCACCAAGGATAATAAACCTACCAAGGGAGGCGCACATGCAAAACAGGCAGTTTCACCAGGAACCAACAACTGTATATGACCTGAAACAGCATTTTCAGATACACCTGCACAAAAGTGTTAGAGGTACATTCCACGTGAGGATTAGTTGAATAAATATATAAATCCTATATTTCACCAAGTAATCACAAAAGGCGGCTTGTTGACATGAGCCAACTATGATGCACTGACACTGACACGTGTGTACATGCGTCGAATACCCTGACACGATTTTTAAAAAAAATACTGACACGACACATTGCCAACACGTTGATTAAATTCTTTAAAATTTTTGATTTATATAATATAAATTTAATTTTATACTTATTAATTTTCTAGTTGAAATCTTTTAAATATTAGTACCTATTTATTATTTAATAATAATTTTGTGTTAAAAATATATAATAATTCTATAAATAAAGAAAAATGATCATGACAAAGTGTCCGATAAGTGTCGGTATCTGACACACGTCGAACATGGACAGAGACACGTTAACTTATTTGAAATGTTGGTGCAACATAGTAAGCCAAAGAAGAGAAGAAAAAATCACTGTGGATGATTCAAGTGCTATCCGATTTCGATACACTCCAACATAATTCGTATCAAATGGTGTCTCAAATATGCCAACGACCCTAAAAAGTTTCTCATATAAATTTCATGTGCAATCTTAAGCAAAATTATTGACTGGGAGAGCAAAGAGGATGACTTCACTTCGCTATTAGGTCCTAGAGCATGCATTTTGAGCGTGTACGAGTGCATATTCAACTAAACCAACAATTCAAGTCTCATAATACAGAAAAAGCCAAGAAATAAGTATGGAGGATTGCAAAGAAATTGAGATGGCTTGCTTCCCAAGACCTTAGCATAGAGTGAGTAGAGATCCTCTTTATATTTTCAGAAAATAAACAAATAGATTTCTAGTGTGTTCAGTGTACAGGAATTTCAGAAGATATAAAGTGTCAACTAAAGGTTTAGTTAAATTGATGTTATAAATAGAATTGACACAATAACATGTAACTGACACGCACGGAAAAACACACGTCTGAAAAAATAAAAATAAAAATAAAAATAAAAGGTTCTATTATAAAAGGTTAATTATAAAAGGTTCGAATGTACATAGACTGACTGATACAACAGATTAAAATTTCTGTAGCAGCTCGACCTAGCATATCATGCATATACAATTAGAGAAAGGAATACATATAATGTGCACCCAAAGTCATATGCAGGTTCTACTTCAATTACATCAAGCAAATCCAAGCACAATAGACATCGCAAAGGAAAAATCAAAACAGCTGCCTTGCAGGTATTATAAAAATGCAATACATATGCTCACAAGTCACAAAAGGCTAAAAGAGATGCAATACGTGCCCCTGGCACTTACATGACCTTTTCCCTCTTCCCTTTCCTATCTGCTAAAGTGGGGAGAGAGAGAGAGAGAGAGAGAGAGAGAGTTGTTTTTATGTCATTAATTATCTAATCTTCAGTTCTGGAGGTTAAGTGCAGGGGTTCAAATTAATAATAACCGCAAGGGAAAAAAAAAAAACTCTATTGCTTGAAAGTGGAATGTACATTGATTCATTGCCATTGTCAACACTGAGTATAGCATCAGCAAGGGCATAAATAACTGTAAAGAAGACACTGTTCTTTCATAATTTAAGCGTGGATGAATCATTTTTAGCTATTCAAGTAGTACTAGTAACAAATAATGATAGCCTCAAACCTTTCTGCCACTAGATCAAGTCTTCATTTATGAAATGGAGACAACGCTTGAGAATTGAAACATTTCTTTTTATACCTAATCACCTCTCTTATTACAGTTCTCAAAATAACATTATGTTTGCACCCAACATGATGCATACAATCAAGCAAAACAACTTTCATACAGATATGAGATATGTAACAAATAGCAGGAATATCATGTTACTTACCAGATTCCATCCATGTTTGGTTCAACTCATTGCAAGCCTGCAACACGACATAATTTAGCAATAGAATTTACAGTCGTACAAAAGAACAGCACATCTAATTTTCTACATTCTTCTAATATGATAAGAATACAGCTCCGCATAGTGTAGAAATGAAATTACAAGGCATTTAACCAAAACTGTGGATATTGTAAAATTTGACATAAAATTTTTTGCTCTTACCTGATTCACCACCATCCTTGCTTCATAATTATCTACACAGCTTAAAACAAGATCAACTCCACAACCTTCTTTACTTGGGCAGAATGATTTATTCCTAAGACTTGACATGAAAGTTTCAAAGCCTTGTACTGTTGTGATATTTAATGTATAGCTCTGAGAAACAAAATCAATTGATCAACACCGCAGAAGCCAAAGAAAATAACTAAAGAAAGCAGACTGCGAGAGAATGTGAGAGTTGCAAAAAGGAACAAATGATTGCTGAAACTCCACCTCAAGTACAACATCAGGATTTATGTCTGATAGAGTTTGAACAGCAGCATCTGTCTTTGTCATGCCAGCCTATAAAAAGTAATACAAAATGTATTGATACTATGTTTGAAATAGGAATAAAGCGGAAAAAGGGAAAAAAATCTCTCTAAAAAAGGAGGAATAACTTTTTACTTAACCCTGCAATCTCGTACGAAAGAGTTGGAAGATGGCAAGTATTTCAACGGTATGTTTTCCCAGGTTTCTTGCACTTTCAATTCAAACTATAAAAGGTAATTATTTCCACAAGGATCACACCTCTTAAATTCAATTATACTTTTCTACTGATTCATTTCTCTCTTTTCTTCCAAAATAAAAATTCACAAAATATTACAGGTCGAAAACCTTGCCTTTTTTTAAAAGATATTACGTTTCTCCTAGAACCCTTATGGTGTAAGTCATAACAAGTAAACTAACAAAGTCTATGGGTGAAGAGTCTTAACAAGATTAATCAACATCAAATAAGTGAGGTTCCTAGATATTTCATGAGGCAACCATTATAGCTGCTGAGAAACACTCATATCTCAAAAATTGAAAATATTTCTCAAGGAACACCTGCTCTGGACGAAAAAATAGCCGGTTCATATTAGCTAACTCCACTCTGTCATAATCATACAACAAAAGGCGACCTATACCACACCTTGTCAACATCTCAGCTGCAACACTGCCAACACCACCTATACCCTGTAATAAAAACAGTAGAATCTAAGCACCAGTTCACAATCTGCCAGTTCAGTATAGATACCAATACAAAGATTACAGAAGATATTAACCTACAGACTACAAGTAAATGCATTAGAGAGATTAAAGGCTCAAAATCAAACAATGGAGGAAGCTTGAAAGGCATGAATTTCTCTGATATATGTAAATATTCTCCATTGTAAAGTAACAGTAAAAACAGAAAAGCTAGGTTATTGTTATACTTGGAGAATAATTAACATTATTAAGCATGTTCATTACAAAGTAGTGCACTAAACTTTTCTAAAAGCAAAAGGATAATAAAACAGATACAAAAAGGGAGGAGTTAGGTACAGACAACTATGGCAACTGAGAATTCCCTGATTCTTTCATAATTGTCCACAATACCCATTCTCTGAAGCGCCATAAGTCTGCTGTAGGGATTGCTATCAACCACCACAGCACTCATATCCTGAAATGCAATAACAGGCATGCACATCTTATTGAGCTTATCGCTTCACTCGGATAGAGCATTTAATCATACAAATTTGCAACACAACCACCTTGATTTTTGAACGTTGCACTGGCCCTGATGTTGCTGTTGTAGAAAGATGCTCAAGACATGATTGCATCTACAAACACAACACAACTATATCAAAACACCATACATGATGATACTATATATACAACACATAAAAAGTAATATTTAACAATGAAGTTTTATGGTCATCACATAGAATAATTCTGAAGTTACGTCTCAAGTAACTAATGTTCATAAAGGTTAAATCAAGTACTTTGACAAATGGCAATTGAAGCATAAGTTACACGGTTCTTAACAAAGCCTCACATATGGCACGCCTCAAGACATAAGGTTTGAGACTTTTAAGGAAGGCCTCACATGACACTCACCTCAAGGTGTAAGCCTTGGGCAAACAATGCAATCTGCTAGAGTCAAAGTCAAGCCGCTGTGAGAGTAGATATTCTAACCATTGTCATCACAAATAATAATTCTGGAGTTATGTCTCAAACAACTAATGTTCATAAAGGTTAAATCAGGTATTTTGACAAATGGCAATTGAAGCATAAGTTACGAAGCTCTTAACAAAGCCTCACATCTGGTGCGCCTCAAGACGTAAAGTTCACATGATGCTCACCTCAAGGCTTAAGCCTTGGGCAAACAATGCAATCTGCCATAGTCAAAGTTGCGCTACTGTGAGACTAGCTATTCTAACCATTGTCTACTAAATTTATTTTTATAAATTCTCAGAATTTTGCCACCTGAATAACAGTCTGCAACCGTAGAAATATTAAAGCTGCTGAATTTATTTTATACTGCCAATGTGTAGGATATACCCCCTAAAATATCAACTATATGACAATGTAAACTAGATTAACCAAAAATGTACCCCACAGGAACTCCAATGGAACCTGGAGGTAAACATTCCTTGTTTAGATTTCTTCTCTCTACCTCCCAATTCAATTAGACTCCACAGATAGCCTTGATTACTTTATTCCAGATATCTAACATTTATATTTACTGATTTTTTTTTTGACAACGGAATTATATTTGGTCCTGAATTTTATTTCTGAAAAACGAAATATAAAAATGTCATACGCTCCCACACTTTCGGATCCAATTTCGGTAGTAATTCCAGTGCTAGGGCCGAAATTTCATATCAATACAAAAACAATCAATAGAGATATAGAAATAACCCATAATAATTTCATATTAACACAAACAATTACACTTAAATGAATACCTTTTCGATCAGAGCATAATGAGATCGATCTGGCAGAGAACTTTTGAGAGTTTTGAGATCAGTCAACAACTCTTTCAGCTCCCCATCCATTTTCCACCGCAAAAGTCACAGTTCCTTAATTTAGCTATAAAATTACTCTGTCTGAACAGATACAAAGAAAAATTTATGCTTTTCAGCTCAAAATTGGAGTAATTAAATACATTTTTACACAAATAAAGAAATTATGGTTTAATACAAATCTATGACCGGTTTAATATATAAGCCGGCCGGTTTGATTTATGTAGCCGGGAGGTAAAGGATCCGGTTTACATCAAGTATGGTGAACCGGGCTTTGAGTCTATGGAAGTGACGATATAGGAACGAATAGGAAGTCGCCACGCAGACAGAGGAAGACTTGGTGGGCTGAAGCAAATATAATTGGACTTTATGCAAATCTATAAAATGATGACTTATAAAAATAGCACTAAAATATGTAAGATATCAATTTTATTTTTAGAATCTGAAATTCTTTACTCGAGTACGGACAGGTTCAACCTTGACAATGACAACATTAATTCTGATTCTCAAATGATCGAAACATGTTTTAGGTATTCGATAAATTTTAAAAAATTGATTACAGAAAAATCTTAACCCGTAGCAACAGATTTTGTGAAGCAGCAAAAGTGCTGCTTTCAAGATTTTCTAATTTCTCTAATTTAATATAATTTTTAACCTTAATTAATTAGTTTTCTGCTATATGTGCTATGCTTTTATATGCATTTAACATTTTATAACATTTAAAAGAAAAACTATAGTGAATATATACTCTTAGAAAATAATAACGATGATAACGATGATAGCATCGATTTACGTGTGTTAAGCATGTAATAAGTCGTCTTCTCATGGCTCAGCCATCCTTAGGGGCGGACCCAGTGGGGTCCTGAGAGGCACGTGCCCCCAACTTTTGAGAAATTTTTTTTTATATATATATAAAATCATGTTTGGTATTGATTAAAATCTAAATTTTAATTTAAGGTCCTGTTTGAGCCAAATTATTGTAGAATGAGAATGAAAAATATAACCGTTATTGGACCCACACAAGAAATAGAAAATTTGAATTTAAATATTGATATGATAGATAACATTCATATTTTTCATTTTAATGAGATAATAATGTAGATCAAACGGGGCTAAATCAAAATTAACAATTAATTTTAATAACATATTTCATGAAATCATTAACTGGTTAACTTTTATCAAAATTTACTAAAAATTTGAATTTAATCTCCACCAAACAATGGCAAAATCACAATAAATTTGAATTTCGATAATATGTTAATTTAAAAAAAAATTTGACAATCGTACACTAATCAAATCTACAAATTGCTTATGCATCTCGAAACTTATTTCGAAAACTACATTATGTGTATATCAAATAGTCCAAATATATATTGAAAATGGTTAAAAATACGTTAAACGTAAATCTTAAAATTAAAAGACGTCTCACTCGCTTTTAAAAAATAAAAAATAAATAAATAAATTATTTCATTAACATTTATTATTTTTGTGATACAACTTTCTCAATATAATTTTCATCATTTTATTAGGAAATTTTCTTTTCAAAAAATTTCGAAATTTTACATCCGAAAAAGTCATATCCCATATAAATTTTCGAATGCAAAATTACATGGGGTATGATTTTTTTGAACGTAAATTTTCGATTGTAAAATTTCTCTCAACTTCTTTACAAGTTCGATTATGCCCTCCTAAGTTTAAAGTTCTGTGTCCACCCCTGGCCATCCCTCGTTATCCACACCTCTAATCGGGTGAATGGACGATCAACAATAACACAATAATAAGAAACTCAATGTTCAATTTAATAGTTGTATTAGGGCACAACAATAAATTACAATAATGTTGAAACAAAGGGTTATCAAATATTTAAACCGATTATTGCGCAATTGATTCTTTTTAAAGCACAACAAAATCTCTTAAAAGCATAGCAATATCA
>CAIGRH010114197.1:0-20426 GCA_903798295.1 Fraxinus nigra | reverse complement strand
TAGAAATCACGTCGCGCAAAGATAAACCCGACCCGTTGTTCGACCCGTATCAAGAACCGAGATTATGCGTAAGAAATCCGACACCCGAGCTGAGAGTTATACACATTTTAATCAATGCTACTCGTTTTCTTTCCAAATATCTTCCAAACTTTGAATCCAACTCATTTCAACTCACAGGCCCTTTACGAAACTTGAATTTGGGCTTGTCAACTTCATCCATATGAACTCAATTGTTTGAACCATTGACTCGTGTGACCCGACCAAGTGATTGTAGTGGTGTTTTTTGTGGATGGTTTTCTAATTCTGTCGTTGTAGCAGTGGTGATACCATCATAATATTTTGGATCTAGTTTTTGCGATGCAGTGGTGATGTTGTTTGGATCTCGTGGTGCATGATGGGTTGGTTGATTTGTCACCAAGTATTGGTGTTGAGGTTTTTGTGACCAGGTTAATTTGCGACCAACTATTTAATTGAAACCTAACAATTTGATAATTTTTCTAAGAAATAATATGTGACCAACTAATTTTATAATTTGTAAACGACAAACAAATTGTGACTTATAAATTTTTTGATATGTGACCTATGACTTTTTTTTTATTTGTGACGATGAAACAATCTGTGACCAATTAATTTAATAATATATAACCAATAAATAAGTTGTGACATATAAGTACATAGCTATCACTATTAATTGTACATTAATATATGTAATTAATAAAATATTATTAATTATTTATTTATCACCTGAATTTTGAATTTTGAAACTTAAAACTTAAGAGTTGAAGTGGCACATAGTTAATACTTGATTTGTGAATTATTCTCTATGAATAAAGCCATGTGGCCCTATACGTTACAATGGGACCCGTTGTGACAAACAAGGCCCATGTGGTCCTGCACATATAGCACCCTCATTTAGATAGCTGGTTCTTACCCACAATGGGCCTTAGTCGGGTTTGAATGCGGCAGTAGGTTTTTCAGTTCACCTACTTTGTTCCCCCTTTGCCAAGGTCGGACACAAGGATGGGCATGGAGGGTCATGTAATCCCCCAACTTTGGGGCCAAGATTTTTCAAACGAAGTCAAAATATTGCATTCTTAATACTATTTCAAAATGTTCATTACCTAGTTTTCTACGTCGTTAATGGCGAGCGAAATGGTCACCCATAGCAAATGTTACGTCTAGTCAAAGTGTCTACATTCTAAACTAGTATTTCAAGATATCAATAACATGCTAATTTTAAAAATTCTCCAATGATCATACAGTAGCCGAATCCACAAATTGCATATGTCATCTTGAAGCTAGTTTCAAGAACTATATCATAGGCATATCGAAAGATCCAAACAAATATCAAAAATAGTTAAAGATACATCAAACGTTGGTCTTAGACAAGGGTCTAACTCATCTTTTCTTTGAAAAATCTCAATTCTTATTATTTTCGCGATACAAATTTCTCGATATAATTTACATCATTTTATTAGAGAGTTTCACATGTCTATGACATCAAAGTTTTTGAAATTTTACATCCAAAAAAGTCATACTCCATGTAAATATTCGAATGTAAAATTACATTGGATATGATTATTTTTTAATGTAAATTTCTCTATGTAAAATTCCTCACAACGTTTTTAAAGTTTTATTATGTCCTCTAACTCAAAATGTCTACATCCACCCCTGTCCTTTGCTAGACAAGGTAGTTAAAAAAAATAACTTTCAAATGCATGGAAGAAGATATAATAAACTCCAGATTTATATTTATTTTCACATGACTCGAAAATAATTCAAGAAAGTGCGCATATAGGTTTATTGCCTAGCGCTGATCTAAATCAAGGACTTTTGCATACACAAGCCAGAGGTGACGGTTTACCAGGTTCTCTACGTACAGTTTCAACACATTTTCCTCCTTTCTTAAATCCTTTTTCGATGCAAGTTCCATTGCAGTCTGGGAAGTGAGAGCATGGCCCTTGATACACCAATGCACATCTCACGGACGTTTGGAGAAAAGCCATGCAAATTAGCCCGATGAGGAGAAATGTTTGAACATAAAAAATTCTCTTGCTTTCCATCGTAATTGATATGATTCCTCTTGTTTCAAAATAAATTATAGAGTTATAAAAATAATGTTATTTATCAACAATGGTTAAGGTGACAATAAACCCATTACCCTTTTTAAACTAAGACGGTAGCATGTAGTCCATTGTTACATAAATTGATAATTTTATTTGTCTTGATAAATAGCATTTTCCTTCAATAATCTCACTGGTAATCATTAATACCCCATTAAACATTTCCTTTGCTTTAAACCATCATTAAATACTAGGGATGTGCTCAAGTGAGATTTTAATTAAGTTTAAAAGTCTTTCTAAATTTAGGTGTCCTGAATTGAGATTGAGATTTTATTCAAATTTTAATTAATGGATTCTTAGGAAATCTGTTATACTTCACCCTCTAGGCTTCTATGTGGCTTAGTTGACCTACCGAAGTACCTTCCATAGCAACCATGTGGTATCCTATGTGGTATAGGATCTACCAGAGTCCAAACAAATCCGACCCACTAAAGCCCGCTCTTACTAAAGCAATTCAAGAGGATAACCCCTTCCAAAGCCCCTTTGTTGAATACAAATCTGAGGTCCAAACGAAACTTCTTTGCCGAAGTGGCGAGGTTTAACAAAGTGGAATCCGAGGTTCGACTAAGGTGGGTGACAATCCACATTTGAAGATCTTGAATTTATGAAATCCTTTTAAAATGATTGATTGGATTTTTGTAATGAATAGAAAGGTCAATCTTGTTAGCATAGTTTATGGGGTAGCGCCTCCCTTTTGGGACATGTAATGCGCCACATGCTAGTGGAGTCAAAATTAATACCTATGATATAATACTTTGATAAAAGAGATGAAGCCACGTGTCCTCCCTGTAATGGTTACTATTTCACGTGTAGACTATAAATATCCCTCATTTGTGTCATTTGGAGGTAATGCAAAAATATTGACTACAAGCCATATATTCTCTTCATTTTAGATTAATCTTTGGTTTTTAGTGTATGAGAAGTGATCTTGATTTTGAGTTTGGCTCTTAGTTGGTCGTTGATTATCGTGTAATTTATCTCATATATATTGTTGGAGCTTGAACATTTTTTTCTCGTGTTATAAAGTTTCTCCCACGTCCAAACCTTGTTTTATTATCTATTGACAATCATTCTACGCATGTTGAAATTAGCTTGAGAGAACCCAAATGGGACCGATATTGGTTGTCCATATTTACGGTACGAGAAACGAGGTCAACAGATTGGCGCCGTCTATGGGAAATGTTACTATAACCACGAACATTCCCGTGGAAAAAGTTTACTGGAGGATAGTTGAGCATCTCCCTTGAAAAAGGATTTGTTCTTGAAAAAGAACAAGATGATGCGTTAAAATTCGAAAAATATTGATAGTTTAGCTAAGAAAAAATGAGTTTAGATCGTAATGTCTTTCCCATGATGATAAGAAAAAACCCTGATGAAGAGGCTCCATGAGCAGTGGCTCCAATGGGTTGGCGCCAACTCCACACTACCATAGGCGTGGTGGGATAAGGGTAGCTTTTCAACTCATCCGAGAGATAGCAACCATGGCTGCCAACATGGGGAATATCACCCACCAAGACATGGCCATGCAAGAACACTACTTGCAGATTCAAAACAAATGAAGGCCTCGAATCCATCCTTTTGCACCGCAGGGACACTACCCATGTGAAGATGAAGTCTAAAGTCAGAGGGCCCCACATCCTAGGCAGGCTAGAGAAGTTTCCTCTCTTGAAAGGAAATTGAGGATTGATATTTTCTCAAATTATGCTTCTAGTTGACCTACCGAAGCCCATGTTGACATAGAGGATAATTACTCCCTTCCGAATCTGAGCCAAAACATATGTCGCAATGGCATGTTAGTGTGTTTAACAGAATCAGCCTTGTGGGAACTAGGCATAGGCCATCTCAGCTACTTTCCACACCTTGGTACGTGTCATCTCACCCACCTTCGACACCTTGGAACAAGCCACAACAACCACCTCCTACAATCCAACCACCAGAGAAAAGACAAGGACATGCTCTAGGTACTATCCCACCTAGAAATAGGCGCAATAGGAGGAAAAAGATGGTAAGGGATCAGGCAAGACCATCTCATCTTATGCCCAGAAATCAGACTAATGAAGAGGAAGATTCGGATGAACCCTAAAGATCTTGTGAACTCGATAATGATGACGAAAAACTTGCCTTTTTCACAAGAACTGCGAAATGCTCCTGTAATGAGTTAATATGTACAGCTAAAGATACCAAAGCATGATGGAAGAGGCGACCCAACTAAGTATTTGAACAGTTACAAAACACACATGAGTCTGAAAGGTAGGCGCACCGTCAAATACATAGCCTTCCGGTTAACTTTAAGATGGCAGTTGAAATTTGGTACAGTAGGATATCTCCAAGAGTATTAAAAGTTGGTTAGAGTTCAAAAGTACGTTTCTAAAATGATTTGTTGTAAGGAAGGAGAGGCTCATATCCAACGTCTTCAAGACATAAGGCAACAATCTGGGAAAATACTAAAAAGTTTCTCAACCCGCTTTACTGACGAGATGACTATTGTGTTCAAGTTACCAACCGAGAGGCGTTATCCACACTACGAGGTAGGTTAAACATGAACACTCTCTTCTGGAGGGATGTACAGAATATGGACCCCAAGAACTACGACGTCTTGTTGGAAACAATCAGACGCGAGATCATCAAGGATGAGTTGATTGATCACCAAAATAGAGCCAGCAGGGTTCTTCAGCCCCCGCAGAGACAAGGTGGAAGAGGACCCACCTTTAACCTAATGGACCACCATGGAACCCCATTGGTAATGAAGTTGTTCCCAATTTCGAGCAAGCACTTGTCATAGCCACCTTAAACGCGGTGCCTACGCTAGTTACGAAGAAATGACCCCTGAAATCAACATGAGGCAAACTGGATTCGGGAAATGGGCTCCCTAAAGAGGAAGAAGAAGAGGGTGGGGTTCGGAATCTAAGAATAGGTTAACACTCCTCAATATTGTACTTATCATCAATCCTACAATCATGACACAACAGACTGTATAGACATAACCTAACACCCTAGGCATGTGAACACATGAAACAACCAAAGAAATAATCGTCCTACTAGGGACATACCCACACCTAGGAAGGATCAAAGGCCTAGGCATTGAAAGGCTAGATTCTCTCGTCGGGAGCCATCCCTACGGTGTCGGGGATGCAAAAGAGAAAGGCCTAGAGAGGCACAACGATAATAGGAACCCCCCTCCCCCGGCTAATATGGAAGACATTTATATCCATGAAATAGATTCAATTTTTGGAAGACCCTATATTAGGACAATATAAGGAACTATGCTAGAGATGTCAAGGACCCTCCAATGACTAGCTACATAATGGATAGTAGTTCCTTAAGGCAAACATTACCTTTACTCAGGAAGACGCCAAGGGTGTACATTTTCCTCGTTGTGTCTCCGTCGTGATGAAGGTCATTGTAGCTCATAATGGGTTGATGCAGATATTGATAGATAATTGTAGCTCCGTCAACATCCTTTTTGGGACCACTTTTAACAAGATGATCGTTGATCACAAGTTAACCCCCATCACAACCCTTTTGTACGGCTTCACTAGTGATAGCACCATCTCAATGGGAAAATAACCCTTGTTGTGGAAATGTGAGAGCTACCCCAAACAGCTTTGGAATTTATGGAATTCTTGATAGTAGATAACAGGTCAGCCTACCATGGGGTGCTAGGTAGACCCGCCTTAAAGGACCTATAGGTCACCTTCATTTATCACCTGTGTGTGAAGTTTCCTACTGAACATGGAGGTGCCACAGTTAGGGGTGACCAAAAAGGAACATGGGAATGCTATATGAACTCGATAAGAAAAGCCGAACCAGAAATTTCAACGTGGTACTAATGGATGTTGATATGGTTGACATCCTAGGAGGCTAAAATTTCGATCAAGAAAATGTCAGGATGACAAATGCCCTCGAGCAGATGGTCATGCTAATGAATTGGACCATGGTGTTATTGAGTCTGGATCCCGAGCAGCATCGGTGGATGAGCTAGAAAGCTTCCCGATGACCCACCATGGTATTGCAGGTGGGAAAACACTTACCATCGGAGTCCAAAGAGAGACTCGAGGATTTTTGTGTAGAAATCTTGATGTCTTTTCATAGAGGCACGAGGACATGGTAGGCATTGATCCAAAGATCAGTTGTCACAACCTGAAAATGTATCATAAAGCTACCCTGCATAGACAGAAAAAAAGGGCACTCAACCTAGAAATATATGAGGCCCTAAAGGAGAAAGTGCAAAAGCTGATAAAGAACAGCTTCATTGAGGAGGCCATTTGCCTGAAGTGGGCATCAAACCCGATCTTGGTAAAGAAACACAATGGTTAAAGTAGGGTGTGCATAGACTTCTCCAACATTAACCAAATTTGTCCAAAAGATAGTTTTTCCCTTCCAAGGATAGACCAGCTTGTGGACTCTACTGCTGGGCATGAGCTTTTAAGCTTTATGGACGCTTACTTAGGCTATGATCAAATCCATATACACCCAACAAACAAAGAAAATACATCTTTCATGACTGATAGAGATCTTTATTGTTACAAGATTATGCCCTTCAGGCTAAAGAATGTCGGTGCTACTTACCAAAGACTTGTTAATAAATTGTTTGCCAACCTCAGTGGTAAAACAATGGAAGTCTAAATAGATGACATGTTCTTGACAAGCTTGAAGGCGGATGACCATGTAAGACACCTAGATGAAACTTTCCAAATTCTATTAACGTACAGCATGAGGTTGAACCCTCTCAAGTATGAGTTCGCTGTAGCCTTTGGCAAATTCCTAGGATACATGGTTAACTAAAGGGGTATAAAGGCAAATCCAAAAAAATTGAGATTTGGTAGATATGAGGTCTCCTTAAAAACCAAAGGAGGCACAAAGCTTGATCGGGCATGTGGCGGCTTTAAGCCATTTCGTTTCGAAGGCTATCGACAATTGCCTCTCATTCTTTAAGATCTTGAAATGCGGTAAGAAGTTTTAATGGACGGAGAAGTGTGAAGAAGCCTTCCAGGGGTTGAAAAGTCTCCTAGGTGTCTTTTCTTCTCAAAACCCAAGCTGGAGAGGCCTTACAACTCTATTGGTTGTCTCTAATGAACACTCTCATGTGGTTGTCTCTAATGAAAACATACCATCCAGATACCTGTCTATTATGTGAGTAAGGAACTTTTGGCAGTCGAAACCTACTACCCTGATATGGAAAAGTTAGTTATAGCTTTGATCATTGCATCTAGAAAGTTGAGGCCATACTTTCAAGCTCATACAATACTTGTGTTAACTAACTTCCCGCTCAAGCAAGTGCGTCAGAAACCCAACTATTCAGGAAAGCGATAATTGATATCAAAGGTCAAACCCTAGTAGACTTTGTAGTGAAATTTTTCAACATCTCGAAGATGGACGAAATAATGGAGCCCGCAGAATCTCTAACCTGGAACTTGTTCATAGATGGTTCACTGGGAACACAGGCTCAAGAGCTGGAGTAGTCCTAGTTATCCCCGAATGACACAAGCTCAACTGTGCAGTGAGGTTCGAGTTCAAGGCAACCAACAATGCTGCTAAATATGAGGTACTACTAGCATGCTTAAGGTTAGCTAAAGAAATGCAAGTGAAAAGTTTTCTCATTAACAGTGATTCCCAATTGATAGTTAGACAGGTAAATGGCAACTTCACAATTGGAGAAAAGAGCATGGCTACGTACCTTAAATCTGTGATAGATCTACTATCGTCTTTTGAGAAATTCAAGTTAGCTCAAGTTTCTCATGTTTAAAATGTCTATGCTAATGCCTTGTCCAAGTTGGCTAGTAGTAAAGACTCGAAAGTACTAACGATTGTGCCAATTGAATACCTCTCAAAGTATTATATTGCTAAAGGGAAATAGGTAATGTGGGTAGAAGGAATGCCAACATGGATGCAACCTATAGTAGCATTTCTTAAAGATCAAACCCTCCCCAGCAATAAAGAAGAAGCTTACAAACTTAGAATAGGGGCAGCCCACTTTGTATTACAAGATGATGTGCTCTACAAAAAAAAAAGTTTTTCCTTGCCCCTCATCTGGTGTGTGGGAGGAGAGGAAGCCACCTACATCCTCAGTGCATTAATAAGGGTGTTTAGGGCAATCACACTGGAGGACTCGCGCTGGCACAAAAAGTACTACGGTAAGGATATTATTGGCCCATTTTGTAAAAATACACGATCCAATTTGTACAAAGTATAATGAATGTCAATATTTCTTTCCTATCCAGAGACAACCCTCCCAAGAGCTAACAGTGGTATCCAACCCATGGTCATCTACCAAATGGAGAATCGACCTTATATGTCCCTTACCCAAGTGTAGAGTTAGTACTAGCTTTGTATATTCTCCATTGGTTAGTTCACAAAATAGGTTGAAGTTGAACCTTTGGCCAAGATCACAAAAGACAACACTTCCAAGTTCTTGTGGAATAATATAATATCCTGGTTTTGAATTTCCCATTCAATTGTTTCGAATAATGGGCACCACTTCGATAACAAAAAGGTCAGAGACCTATGTGAAAAACTTGCAATCAAAAACATTGTTCAATACCTCACCACCCCTAAGCAAATGGACAAGTAAAGGTTGTAAAAAAACCATTAAGTATACTTTGAAAAGAAAATTTAACGCCTTCAAGGGAGCATGTGTCGATTAACTTCTACAAATGTTGTGGGCAATTCAGACTATAAGTCGAACCCCAACTAGAGAAACTTTCTCAATGGCCTACGGTACAGAATCAATGAGCCCAATGGAAATTGGGTTACATTCTTCTCGTCGGTTGCAATTTAATGAAATATCTAATGACGAGTTGAAAAGATGTGTGCTCAATTTTCTCGATGAAAGAAGAGGAATCACAAGTGAGACGAGCTACATATCAAATGAAGATGAACCGTTACTACAATGCGAGAGTTAAGAAAAGTTCCTTCTGAATAAAAGAACTCGTGCTTTGGAGAGTTTTCCTATCCTCCAAGGAATTAGAGATAAGCAAGTTGGGTCCAAACTGGGAAGGGTTGTATCGCATCAAAGAAGAGCTTCGACCTATCACTTATCGGATAGAAGACATGGATGGGAAACGCGGCCTTGCCAACAAAACAAAGAGCATATTAGATATACTACCAGTGAATGGGTTTTACGAATGTAGGAACTTTCCTAGCAATCGTAAATATTTTTGACGATCCAATAAAAGTACGTTTCATCTAATATATCTAAGGCACAAGCTTCCCATGATGAAACTGAACATCATAGGAGAAGCCCCTATATGGATGAACTATCCACATGTAGGGAAGTATTGGAGCCTAGAAGACGAGGATCAGATCCCAAAAGATTACCTCATTGGTTTTCCGAGGCATACATCACAAGCTTCCCATGAAAAAGTTGAACGTCATAGGAATTAGGAGAAGCCCTTAAATCGATGAACTATCCAACATATAGGGAAGCACAGGCGCCTCGAAGATGAGGATCAGATCCAAAAGAGATGATCTCATTGGTTCACTGAGGCATACGTCACAAGCCTTCCATGACGAAGATGAACGTCATGGGAGGGAAAATAACATTAAAAGCTGAGTATGTTTGAAGATTAGTCATGTTTCAAATGTTTGAGGGATAATTCGTCTATAGAGTTCATTATATTTACTTGTGTTCAACTTGCAAGTTATATTGTTTTTTAATCATGCACCTTATATTGTTTAAGCCATGTACCATATTACAAGTTATATTGTTTAAATTTATTATTGAATTCCCAGCTCAAAAATAAAAAGATAGATAAATATATACTTTATTAGTCAGAAAATTTATACAATGGGAGGCCTCATGCACTACATAAGGAACAAAATAAAAACCCTTTACTATGTTAAAGGTGGTAGGAAGTCTGATACCTTCGTAAAAGGCACTTCAGCAGCTAGAGCCTTATATCCTGAAGCTTCGTCTTAAAGAGCACTATCTTGGTCTCCTACCCTATCCATTACTTCAACATAGGAAAATCTCCTCTAATAGGTACCGAAGCGCTTATACTCTTCCGTCGGATGGAAGGTAACAATGTAGTCCTTTATTGACTCCTAACCTACTTTCTAAGCATCAACCTTAGTCTGCTCAGCCTCCTTCAAATAATGCCTTATTTGGGTATTCAGAAACCCATTGGCGTCTTTGATCCCAGCATTTTCCAAGTTGGCCTTCTCCAGAGCTTCTAATATTAGCTTGTGATGATTGTTCGAAGTGTCAACCTTCACCATGTACTGTGTAGGAGCCCTGGTGGAAAGACTAGGTGAAGATGTATGTGTAGGAGTCTTACTCACAAAAGGCCTCTCACCAAAGAGCTTGCTAACCAAGTCCTCAATGGCAAGTCTCATGGTAGATCCANGAAAAAGGCTGTCCAGGTAATGATGTACTGAATGTCGGGCGAAAAACAGGTGCATCTGATCTCATGGTGCTTTGTGCTGCAACATCTGAAGCATGTGAGAGTGACCTGGTGACTATAGGTACGTCGTCCTCTAGGTTTTGCACGCAGTCTCCATGTCCCATGCCATCGATGTCTCTCTGTATATGTTCCTTCACCCTATCCTATGTAGGGACTGTGGTGGAAAGACTAGGTGAAGGTGTATGTGTAGGAGTCTTATTCATAGAAAGTCTTTCACCAAAGAGCTTAATAACCAAGTCCTCAATGGCAAGTCTCATGGTAGATCCAACCTTCATGCCGTGGTCTTTCTTAAAATGATCAATCAACCTATGCTTGATACCGTGCTACTCTAAGTCAATCTCAGCCAACAATCCCTGTGCAGTAGTGGCATGAACTGTCCCTGTACCTGATCCATGTGCTGACTGAGTACTATCTATGTGTGTCTTCAATGGTAGAACTGATCTATGTTGGCTCATGGGCTGCCTCAGTAGTAGAGGTGGGAATATGAGTTATGGTAGTGATAATATGAGTAGTGGGTACCTCAATAGGAGCCTTTGGAGTAGGCTCAGCAACTCAATGAATAAATGGTGATACCTCTAGATCAATTGTCCTCGTATTGATCGGTAAGGCGGATCCTAATCTCTGTGATGATTGAGTATCCTTTGTATGTGTCTCCAAAGGAGGAGAACTGATATGTGTTTGCAGATTCGATGCCTCAATAGTTGAGGGAGGAGTAACAATTGTAGCAGTGATAATAGGAGAAGTGGGTACATCGATAGGAGCTTATGGCACAGGCTCAGTAACTGAGAAATTTTTTGGTGGTACCTCTAGAGCTATTGTCATAGGGATCGTGGTAGGAACTCTCGATGTGGTTGCTGATTCTGCTAGAACTATAGTAGGAGTAGTGGGGAACATAGTAGGCACTACTAAAACTGGCACCCACTACTTCCTTGGTTCCACAAATGTCACATTTCCTTTACCTTTATCAACCTTACCAGCAGTGGTCATAGTAGGAGGAGGGGTCTGAGCACGGGAAGGCACAACAACTGGGAGGGGGATGAGTTTTTCCCTAAGTGCACTTATCATAAGAATGGCCCATATGTCTACATTTGAAGCAAAAAATCTGCATCTTCTCATAAATGACTGTCTGAGAAGCCGGATTACCACCATGCTCAATCTGAACCTTGTCAGGCAATCTAAGCTCTAAATGCACCTCAATACATACCCTAGCCTCACTAGGTCGTCTCAAGTCTGAGGTGGCCTCATCAATCCTTAGGGGTATTCCTATTACCCTAGATAAAGCGGAAAAAAACCCCTTGGCACACAAGTATACCGGAAGCAAGGAAAATGAAACCCATACGGGAACTATTGGGGTTTCCTGCTTTGGTCTGAAATCACATGTCCACTTAAGGATCTTTATCAGACACCCATCAATGTACTAGGAAGGTTTAAGAAAGAGTATGATGTAATCTTCCTCGTGTGTAAGGTGGATAAGAATATGTGTGGTGTCGATCAATCCTACCTCAAAGCAACCATGGTATCCAAACTTAGAGAAAATCTCACGTACCTTTCTCATGGTCGGCTTGCAGTGGGGAAATTTCCCTACAAGTGTNCCCCTTGGCACGCAAGTGTACCGGAAGCAAAGGAAATGAAACCCATATGGGAACTATCGGGGTCTCCTGCTCTGGTCTGAAATCACACGTCCACTTAAGGATCCTCATTGGACACCCATCAATATACCAAGAAGGCTTAAGAAATAGCCTGCTGTAGTCTTCCTCGTGTGTAAGGTGGACAAGTATATGTGCAGTGTCGATCAATCCCACCTCAAAGCAACCATGAAATCCAAACTTAGAGAAAATCTCACGTACCTTCCTCATGGTCGGCTTACGATGGGGTAATTTCCCTACAAGTGTGTACTTGTAAGGATCAGTCAAAATAGCCTCATCTGAATCAGTTAAATCAACGGTTGGTTACCTAAATGTATAAAGGGCTCTTTGGAAGTGAACCCAATAACAGAAGAGTCATTGTATTCTGTAGAACTGATGCAAACGACTTCTCTGCACTCCTCTTGGCTTGAGATAAGCCCGGATGGCCAAAACTAAAGTAGCATAGGTCTTTCGGCCATGATTGAGTTATGGTGTGAATGAACTCGGATTAATAAGATGAATATTTTGATAAAAAATTTGTTGGGGATCATCGGAGGTCCGTCGGAGGCTCCGTTTACCGGTCGAAATCATTTGATGTCATAAAATTATGATTTTTCACAGTATGAAGTAGAATTTTATCCTTATCAATGTGGTGTAGCGCATTTCCCAAGGCGACCACTATAGCATTCGAAATCAGCAGTTTTTCGACTAAATAGGCATTTACTGAATTGGAATGTGCGGTCACGTTCGAACTCCAATTGGAGTGATTTGTCTGTCAAAGGTGCTCCAAAATTCTGAGTTCAATGGTAATGGTCCCATCTCCAAATTTTGACTGGAAGTGGTCAAAATGGGTACATTGGAATGGGTGCCCAAGTTTTCTTAATTCGATTCAGTTGTTTTTCAGGTCTGATTTTCCTATTGTATGTTGTAAGGGTGTAATTGATAGTGATTGAGGGTTGTTACCTTCATCAAATGTGGTGTTTTTCGGTGGTGGATCAAGAGTATTAAAGCATTTGGAGGTAGATTCTAAAGGCAATTATTGCTGGCACGGATCACAAGTTTATGTCGTTGCTCCAGTAGAAATATGGGGAAGACCATAAAGTTAGGAAAGCTCTCACAACTGGAAGTCTAACTAGGAAAAGAATCAAAAAGCAAGGATTTATAATAATTTCAACAAAAACCTTTCACAAAATTGGTCAGAAAGCCTATCCATCATAGAAAATGCGGCACACCAACCACTAGTGGATTTAACCAACAATCGATCTCTTTACCAACAAACAAATCTCTTAGTAACACAGACAATCGTGAATCTAAGTAGTATTAGGCAAAATGAAAGAAAATGTGTTAAAAGTTATTTTGCACAACTTTAAAATGAGATGTCGACCAGCGAGATCGAGCTTGAAGAAGAAATAAAGGAAATGTTATGGAATGGTATGGATTGCAACCCGCAAAAGCTCATTTCCCTAATCAATAGATCTAATATTTAATGAGATCCAGGAGGAGGATATGTTGGAAAATTGAAGAGAAATGCAAAATCGGAGGATGGCAGAGCAAAATCCTACCGAGGATGCAAGAAGTGAAACTACAATGATCGCATTTGGACTATCTAGATCTTAATATCATAGTTTCAAAGGATCTTAGGAACCAACACACATCGTTGCCATACCCTTCTTGTAGAGCATCGATGGTGCCTACCTATCGCCCAACGGATACACACTAAAGTTCGGCCAATCCACTGCTCTAAAAGGCATAACACGAATGAGTGCTACAATGGCTAAGAGGCAAAATAGGTAAAAATGTGTAGTTATCATGCTAAGGGTTCAGAGACCTACATGAAAACCAAGGTATGAGAGACCTTCCCACATGCTAACTAAGGTTGCATGCACCCAACCTTCGCAAAGAAAAATCAATATCATAATCAAAACATCTTGTGAAGAGGAAAGTAGGGTAGGCATAAGTAACATAAACTTTCAGGTGCCCAGAAATACATAAAGATTTTTGGGTCTAAGGTAATACTAGGAAATACCAGTCTAGTGACCTTGTTGCACAAGTGTATCTCCTATTATGACACTACCTAGAGGATAAACAATGGTTTTAGATTTTTATTTTCACAAGCTAATCTTCTAACATCTTATCAAAAATCAAGACAATGTAGGGAAGAAAAAACCTCCTGGATACATATAGTTGAACATCGTAAAAGATGTTGTCAAAACAAAGAATGGGAACTCTTGGAAACCAAGTATCTTGATGAGAAAAGAAGCATCATGCATGCTTGAAATTCCTTGTTTAGGAAAAAATAACTTAGAAAGTACTAGAAGAAGCTAACAAAAAAAATATTTCCCTTGCGACAAAGTTGCAAAGAATAAAGAAGCAAGGTCAGACTCGTCGAAAAATGTTAATCTTGTACCCGTAGGGCAAAAGGCGAGTTTTTGACTCCACCAAAAGAATTCAAATTTAAAGGCAAGGTTTATCTAGACGAAGGGAATTCCAATTAAGGTCTAGGATCTTCCCGCTAAGAAAGCATAGGGATTGATCTTCATCCCAAAGAAAATTAATATTGAAAAGGGAAGAGGCCAAACCGAATATCCTTTAAATGTCTTGACGTCGATGTAATAGTGCACAAAATATACATATATGAAAAAGTCATGGCTAGGAAAGGAAGAATAGTCCGAAACTCCCAATGTTGCTATGGTGATTGAATGCATTTACAAATATGTGTTGTTACAATGAGAAATGAACACACGAATTAATATATTATGATGTTGAAATGAACTTATGTAAATACATATATCCAAAGCATATTGAAAAACAGCAAACAAAAAACAACGTATGTGCTAAAAGCGCCAAATGAATACATTCGTAGAACACAACATTTCATAAATAAGATTGCTAAGAAAGGCGATTTTACATTGACAATGAACAAAAACGTCGTGAACATGACAAGGTAAAATAGGCTCCCAAAATTAATTAAGGCCTAAGACTTTTCACTAGAAGGATCCTCCTAGTTAACTTGAACTTCATCCCCTAAAGGCACCAATCACCATTGCTTCCACGGAAGCAAAAGGAAAAAATTCAAAAAGCTCATTAATTACCACATCCCCACCTAAAGGGGTATCCAAAGAATTTAGTTAAGTAGTAGTATTAGATGGAATATCCAGAGCCCCCGCAGACATTTCAGAAAAGTATATGTCATTGGCATCATCTTCTGGATCTTCTTAAAAGTCTAAATATTATTTAGGGTGAAAGTATCTAATAATCTTGAGCACTTTGTTTCCCTTATCCTGCATAGCATTTTCGACCAATTAGACTCCGCGACAGCCCGCTCCATCTCAAAATTTCCCAATTTCTCAAGAAGTGCATTTATTTCATTCCTTGTATTATACAATCATACTTGATCTCGTGGAACTTATCTTTAAGGCGCAAAGCGTCATGCTCAATCTAACTAACAAAAACTGAGTGCTCTTTTCTCGCATAATTTAAAACTAGGGAGATCTTCTCGGTCCGAACCACCAAAGTAGCCTCTTTCGTCGCAAAGGATTTTGCACCTTTATTGTTTCTCCTTGAACTCATCCCACGCATCACGTGTAACTTCATTCAACCTCTTTTGAAGAGAATTACATTTCTTCAACAGGTAGCCACTTTTTTCTCCAAGCTAGTAACCTTGGATATACAAGCTTCATAATTAGATTGTTGATAATGAGATCAAATTGTTGCTCGTTGAACGTGGGCAACGATCATCTTTTCCTTTTCAATAGGGATACGTTCTTCTGCAAGCTTCTCCAATGATGGACTAAAGTAAGTAAAAATAGCCTTTGCTGTGTAAAAAACAAAAGAATGAAGCAAAGATAAAGCACCTACATCTAAAGAACAATCACGATGAGGAAGAAACAAAGACTTAAAATGCGAGGCATAATCCCAGGATAAATAAGGTCCTTTAGGGTAAGGCATGGATGCGAACCCACCAGATGTTTTCCTTTTTCAAGAAACTTCGATCGATCCTTAGGAGAAAAGTCTGTAGGCAAAAATCTTGAAGTTTCAATAAAAGAAGTATGTGACTGGGTTCACTGGGGCGAAAAAGTATCAACAAACTGCGAAGACTCTCCTTTAGTAATTTTCAAGCCCTTACAGGGATATTTCTTAGAAGCATGAGCAACAATAGATTTTCTGCGTTTAAGGGTTGTCGGAGGTGAGACATTCAAATTTGTTTACACAATAGAAGAAACAGATAAATTAAAAACTTCTTAAATACAAAAGATATTTTAAACAAAGGAAAAACAACATCAACTCACTCGGAATGATTTGTAATCTGCTAGCATGAAATTTGGGATTGGAAGAGCTCAATAGGCCCTCAACACTGTGAACCTCTTCACCTAATTCAAAAATAGGTGCCATTAAAGAGAGTAGCTCCTTAAGTTCTTGACTTGGAAAAGAAGCAAACAATTTTTTGCACAAATATCGTATTAGTACGAATTAAAATCAGATTCTAATTTAAGTCAAAGTCAAACAATCAATATTAACCACATCTTTCATGGGTCCCATAACTTCTCAACCACACATTTCAAAAACTTCTATCACAATCTACTAAAAAATCTAATTTTAATCTCCACCAAACACCCTCATAAATCCCAATAGTATACACAAACCATATAAGAATCAGCTTATTCACTAAAAATTATTTACTAGAATCATTGTAATAGCTGGGTATTGTCACATCACGATGAGGATTGTTAGGCTGTATCCCCCAATTTCAACGAGCAAAGAAAAGTTCTTTCTTTCCATTCATGTATTTAGGTGTAGTGAGAAGTTTCTGACAAGTTTGGGAAGAGTAAAGGGTAAAGTAATAGTAACCCTTTTGAGAGAGCATGGTTGTCCTCGCCTTCATCAAATTATAAATGGAAAGAAAAACATTTGGAAGAAGTTCCTTCATCACCCCATCAATGTTCCACAACAAAATTGATCTGACCATATGGACACATCCATTCGAGGTAAGTGGTGTAGGGGAAATATTGAAAGAAGAAAGAACGATACGAAAGAAAAGATGAAAGAGAAACATAAGCCCCATCTATATCGACCACTTATAGATCGCTACACACGAAAAGGGCAGTCTGCAATTTGATATTGCTTAGGATAAATCAATTCTATATCACTAGGGACGTTGAAACGATCCCTAATATTAACCAAATCTCTCTTAGAGATATTCGAAAAAAATTCATAAGCCTCAAAGGTCTCTCTCGCAGTCAAAATTTCTCGAACCTCGATAATTTCTAGGTAGGAACTACCATTAGGGTTTGGGAGAATTGGAATGGCCCTGGAAGATGAAGGATTCGTCAAAAGGCGGGGTTACACTACGAGAGATTGAGACCTATCTGAAGAAGAATGAAAAAAAACATCAAAGATAAATCTCTTAAGTGAGAACCTTTAACCTTGGATCTCTAGGAGATATTATGAAAATCGCTTTGAGAAGACACAGCTGTTGAGGAAAAAATATGATAGGAAAGTAACACACAAAGGAAGTAATAAGACAAAAGGCTCGGATAAGGATCCTAAACCGTCACCACTAACATAATCCAACAGTTGGCATTTTCTGTCAGAACCTATAAATGTGTCATTATCTCTATAGTTATCTTCATTGCTTCTTCGTTGATTTTCTTTGTTGTTCAGATTACCCATTCCTTGGTGACTTCTTCTCCTGTCTTTTTCAACTATTTGTTGAAAAGAAAAATCTTCTTTAGGTACGTGATCTGCCCTCTTCTTGCTTTTGTGCATAAGTTCGTATCATTCAACCTTTTGAAGCTTTATTTATAATGCCTTCTCAAAGTGATTACCAAAATATTTCATATGATTCTGAGATTGAGAGTTCTAAGCTTAAGGATGACCCTTTCGATGACTACTCTTCTTGTATAAAAGTGTTGTACATTGAGATGTTGCTTCATTCTGTAGTTACTCAATCTAGCTCATGTATTAACCCGTAACTTCTTGGAAAAGAAGGTTGTTCCCAACTTAGGATTGATGTACGTGATAAGGTACGCAAACCTTTAAATGAACCGGATAGCCTTAGTGATAAGGGAGGTGTTTGAAGCCTCCGAGATTTTTACCAATCTTAATGAAGGGGATTTAGATTAAATTCATAGTCGATTTAATGTTCATGTCGATATTGAGTTACTATGTCCTGAGCATTTCCAAAATGTGGAATGTCCTCCTCACTGTATAGCCATTCACAAACAATCAATGGATATGAGATTTAGAGTTTCCTTTTATCATTTCTATCGTGACGTTCTTTCTTCATTTAATATTGCTCCTAGTCAACTTACCCCTAATGCATGGGCTCATATGTTTGGGTCTTTCATGTTGTGGAGCTCCACGGGTCTAGAGAGGAAGCTATCTTTGGATGGATTATGATCTATTTACCATTTTACGAAGGTGGGTAAAAAGGCGAACTCCCAAAAACGGTATTATTATCTTTCCCCTCGTTCTCCAAATCATGTCCAAAATTTATAATCACCCCTAAAAAGGTACGTAATTGGAAAGAACTTTTTTTCTTTACTCAAGGAAATTGGAGAATTCAACACAATGATCTTGAAATTCGATTATTATATGCCTAGATATAATGGTGAATGTAGTAAGTGTTGACCCTTTGTTTCTTTTACTTTAGTTTTGATGTTTTATTTCACTGTGTGGTTGAAGGTAAATAACTATTCTTGGCTTAAGTCCTAAGATTTTTGAAGCAAAGAGATTGTTCTCTTTTGCAGTGTGGATTGACTTTAATGCAGACTCTCTAAGGCCCCAAATGTGGGAAGGACTTCGATGTCTCGTCCGCATAAGGATTAAGCTTTTGAAGGATCTTGGGGGGCTATCTCTGCTCGAGGGTTTTTGCCCTTGGAAACCGTTACACCCATATATTACGTGGCATGTTCAGATGGAGAAGATCCCACATTAGCCGACTTGACTATTTATACTTCAAAGTCCGACTCGCACATGAATGTACGACTCGAACTTGGGGGACTGATGTTACACCCATATATTACGTGGCATCGACTATTTAATTACAATAGAACTATTTAATCAATTCGGATATTTTTGGGCCTTGGATTGGGTCCGGCCCATTAGGCCCCATGTCCATTTACCTTTCCTATATATGTGTGATTTATTTCACAATTGGAGGGGGTTCTCGAACCTTATTCTGTTGGTCCATTTTTTGGGGTCAACGAATTGGTGTCGTCTGTGGGAGACGGTACATTAACCATGTTATACTATATACAAAAGGCCACTGAAAAATATCTTTTTCCGGGGAGTTATCTACTGAAAAACTGTAAAGGCAGCGAAGGAAGATGATTTTTCGAACTATTTCCTTCAACCAAAACGAAGTCAGCCACATGAAATGAAAAAAAAAACGGCCCAAGGGGTTTGTCAAAGAAAGAGGCCCTGTTTTGCTCATTGTGTTCGGCCATGTTCACCCATTTTTGGGACTCAAACCCAAATAAAATAGAAAACCAGCTACAAGAAGATTCAACAAAAAAAAGAGTGATGACCGAGCTAGTGTAATTTTTTCTTATTATTCCAGCATCATCTGCCAACAAATTCAAAGAGAAAAAGAGAAACCCATTATGACTCAACATCAAAGAAAAAGCATTTGACAAGAAATTATATTAGCCAGATGCACAAGAATGGAGCAAAAAGTTACCGAGGCCACCTAAAGAACAATTTTTCACAATACAAGTATGAAGTATATGGGTTGGTCTATTCATTGATTCACAGGAAATACCATTTCAACAAAAAAAAATATTGTTCCTACATATATTCCCAACCATGGCTTCACAAATGGGAATTTTGGTGAGATCCTTGCCCAACGAATGAGTTTCTGTAATAACCCATTTTCTCTCAAACCTTTCCTTAGTCACATAAAACAACTGGAAGCAAAGTATGAAGGCAACCATGGCATCGCATTGCCTCCGACTCCAAAAAGGCCAAACAACCATCGGCACCACAAGGGACGAAAATGTCCAGTTCTAGCTTTTGTCCATTGTCTCAACTATTGTTGAAACCTCCATGAGCTTCGGCGACCACCGTAACGTCAACCTTCGAATTGGCACCCTGCAACACCACATTAACTGTCGGTCCATGGTCTCTCTCCGATCGGGTTTCAATCAGCATTAATTTTGATGGGGGGATTTGCTTAAAAGGGCCAGTCAACAATAATCTTTGGTAAAATAGCTCATCTCAATAGTTTTTGTTCCAAGAGCCTTTGGTCTATTAAATCATATATTAAAAGTCTTAAA
>CAIGRH010114195.1:0-10146 GCA_903798295.1 Fraxinus nigra | reverse complement strand
TTTGCAAGTTCGAGTGTGCCCTCTTAACTTTTATCTTATGCGTCCGCCCCCGAGTACAATAAACATTCTATATGATTTTTCACATATTCGACTATTGATTCTTTAACTTCTAGTGATTGTTGAATTTTCCGGACAAAGCAACATTTGTAATTGTATCTTCCAGTCTTATAGTTTGCTTCGATTTTTAATGGACCGTGAAAGTTTGTACTCTGGAAACAACTAGTTCTCATAGTTACGAGTGGGCGCAATCCGATTCGATCCAATTTGAAAGAGAATTGAATCGTGTACCAATGGTTATTTTAAAAATTAAACTATTTGTTCCATCTGTAAATATGGAACTGTATGGAACGTTTCGATACAATATGATTACTTATATTAAGTTCTCAAATTCACTAGCCGATCAAATGAATCGTCTAACTATATAAGTTCTTTATGCTATAATTATTTAATACCTAAAATTTCCATAATCTATTTATTAAACATTTAACATGGATGCATTTTCCAAGTTTAACCAAACATGACAAATTACATCAAATGTTTAACTATTAGCTTGAATAAATTCTTTAAACATATGCTCCAATGTCACTTATATTTTCTTTATATTTTGAGGGGCTGAAAATATTAATTTGGAAATAATGAAATGAATTGAAGCCTCTTATTAGCATAAAATTACATCTATGAAATTTAAATTGTAAATGAAATGGTAAAATTCACAAGGAAAAGGTATAATAGTTGGTGCATTGCACCGCACCAGCCAACATTTAAAAAAAAAAAAAAAGTAAAACCTCCGTTTAAATCGGATATTAGTTCATGGTATTAGAAACGTAGCTCTGATCGAAATCGGTCAATTCTTGATTTAATTATCAATAACTGATTAGAACTTGAGTAGAATTAGACTTAATCGATTGATTTCGGTGTAGTTCTAGTTATGTCCGATTATGATAATTTTTGTCCACCCTTACTCATAGTATATAAATTGTTGTCCTAGTTATATTGTCGATGATTGCGCTCGCCCTTTTATTAAATTAAGCAAAATACCATATCAAATCAGAGTCCTATCAACCGCAGGATTGAAACTCAAAATTAGAAAATAAATAAATAATTCACTTCCTATTTGATTTTATTATCTGGTTTTTAATCATGATTTGAAGTCAACTATACTTATTTCTTTAATTTGAAGATATACTTGCTCTACTATAAATTAATTACCAAACAGGATTAATTATAAGTAATCATTTAAAAAACTGCAGATTTGTTACAAAATTGACTTTTTTTTTTTTAATTTAGTAATCAGGTATAGCTGAGAAAACGCATGCATGTGTGAAGATTTACTTTTGTGCTTTAGTTGAGGGGTATTTATCTTGATTGTAATTTTTTAATTTTTTGTTTAATTGTGAGTTAGTACATTATAATTACATGCCAACAAACTACATGAAATTTCCCTAGTTACCTAATACCAAATATGGGTTCTTTTAATTTAAAAATTGATAATAACGGAGACATAATTTAGACAATTTGATTGTGAAGGGAATTTGTAGTTCTTTAACTATTTTGAGAAAAGATGTGGCTTCTTGTTAAGTTAGAGTTCATGGTGAAGAGATTAAATTCAAGTGACAAATATGAAACATAGGGTTACTATAACTATATATTATGGGTCCGTTTGGTACGGATTCTCCAAATTTTACAGTAAATCAATTCTCATTTTCAACCACATATTCTTCAATAAAATAATATTTTTCATCACATCATATCACTATTCAAAATNATTTAAAAATTGATAATAACGGAGACATAATTTAGACAATTTGATTGTGAAGGGAATTTGTAGTTCTTTAACTATTTTGAGAAAAGATGTGGCTTCTTGTTAAGTTAGAGTTCATGGTGAAGAGATTAAATTCAAGTGACAAATATGAAACATAGGGTTACTATAACTATATATTATGGGTCCGTTTGGTACGGATTCTCCAAATTTTACAGTAAATCAATTCTCATTTTCAACCACATATTCTTCAATAAAATAATATTTTTCATCACATCAATAACTTTTTCTTCTTTTTCAACCACACATTTCCCATCATATCACTATTCAAAATCAATTCTTACTCCAAAAAATCCCTCCCAAACAAGCTCTATGTGTTTTAAGATTATACTGATATTTTACTTGGCGTGACACTTAATGGGGCCCAATGTGATGGCTAGTTTTGTATTAGGGGTGTAAAGTGGTGAGTTGTTCTGTTCGCACGAGTTAATTCGTAACTGGTGAATGAAATGCATTTTTCATAGAAAAAAATGGAAAATTGCCCACCAGCTTGGCTCACCTACTGAGGAATGAGTTGATCGTCTCAGCTCAACCTATTTAACATCATTATTTTGTACTCATCTCATCGGTTGTTGCACGGTTAAATCTCGACTATAGAGACTTTGAATACTAAGCATGATGATTTTTTTCCAAGACTCGACACGTTGTATGTAGGTCAACTAATAAATGAAAAAATGTAAAAGAAAATTACAATAAAGTATGACTCTTTATCACCTATGCATAAGAAGGTCCTCCTCCTCAAAACTCCACTCCCTCATCTTCCATAAAACTTGGACATGGCAAGGTGCATGCAAAGTAAGGCAAACACAAAAATTAAACCTAATTATTATATCCATTTGCCTTCTCTTATATAGCAAACCAAGCATAACTTACCGAAATATCTTTACACACTATATTGCTTATTTTTTCTTTTTCGATCGAGCAATTTACTTATTTTTTTGTAACGTAGATTGGATGGGATTCAAAAACACGTAGTTAGATATTAATAATTATTTAATGTATTAATTTGCTTTCTTGTGGATGGATAAAGACAAATTTAAACTCCTTAAATCAAATTCACAATTATGAAAATATTTGAAAAAGAAGTCTTGATTTGAATTCGTGCTAAGTCCGTCACTAAAATTTGTACCAATTGCATTATTTGGACAAATCATTAGAAGAAGAAATGGAGAGCATCGATTAGTCACAAAGTGGTTTTATCTTGGGTGGATGAAGTCTAGTATCCATTATGAATGTTCTTCCCTTCAAGCATATACCTTGCAAGAAAGTCAAGCAGATTATTGAAATGTAATTAGAAAATTACATTATTTCTTTGTCCTTTTTTCCTTATATTTTTAATTTAATTCTTTGTTTGGGAGTGGGGGATCGACAAATTTGCACTTCTTAATGATTGAGATCTTTGAACATTGGACCAACTAATTGAGCATCATTGGTAAAAAGTGGGTAATGAGATTATACAAGAATTTAGTAAACTATCTTCTTATCATTATTGCATTTTATTACGGCGTGACGTAAACATAAATTGAATTTACTTGATAAAATAATGTGCAATTTTGAATATCACTATACGAAATAATAAACGTCTCTACAAAATTTAACACATTTGAATTTAATATTTTACTCTAGCTATAATTAAATTCTAAATAAAAACTCATTTATCCCTAATTATTTGTATATGATTTAATTCTTAAGCTTTTTTCACATTAAAAATGAAATATCTGCTTTATATTATATCATGCTCACGTCACCGATGATCACACTTGAATGCATATCCTTGGATTTTTATATTTATCAAGAAAAATTGAGAGTCATTGATTTTTTAATTTTTTTTGTTACGCTACTTTCTTGGGAGAGTCAAGGCTGCTTTGAGCCCCTAAACCCTAACTCTATCCCCTCTAAAGACTACATGCATGTTACCTCAAAGCCAATTTTGGGGCTTCCATTGGTAATGATATTTCCATTTTGTTCCCGTAGAATAATGTTATTCATCCCCAGTGTATTTACAAAAACAGTTTAGGTGGCTCTAAATGATAGGTTAAACGAAAGGTGAAATTAAATTACTTATTTAATTTCACCTATCATTTAATGTCACATTAACGCCACCTAAATTGTATTTGTAAACACACTGGGGATAAATAGCATCGCTCGTTCCCGTATGGTTATGGCATCATGATTTGCCATTCCAAGGGTCTTCCATTTTGCCTTTTACTTGTTGAGAGCACATTTAAATACTAATAGTCTAATATTCTAGATTTTACTTCAGGGCACCGTGGAATTAATCGAAATGCGCACAACCTGGTCCGGACATCCACGGTTATCAAAAATAAAATAAAATAAAGTATTCTAGATTTTATTTTACTCAACATTTCAAGTTTCTTAGATGAAATGACTTTCTTAGATGACTGTGAAACTAAGATGCTTCTATTCTATTGTACCTTAAATTATTTAAATAGATTTTAAAAACTTTATTCCACATGGTTGGTGGAGTGGCAGGTTTAGATTAACATAAATTAATGTGTATTTTAATAAAAATCTTTGATATGGAAATTAAAGTCATTTTTAATCAACGGTTCAGGGTGAATAATTAATTGGGAGAAGTGAATAATACTCGTGAGTTTTGTTAAATATGTGGATCAAAAGTTCTTTGAATGTAAGTATTTTTTGACCAATTTTTTATACACACACTCTAAGTGTGTTTGATTGGCATAAAAAATATATTTTAGAAAAGAAAATATTTTCCTTAAAAAATAAGGAAAATTGTGCATATTTTTAAAAATCGGAAAATATTTTCCATGAAAAAATAGCAATCAAACATTTCAATGTAGGAATTTGGGTGAAAAATAGATATTTTCCATGAAATAATGATGGATACAATTAAAATAGGAAAGACTGGTACCCATATTTTGAGTAATTAAATAACGAAACATAAAAAGAAAGGTACCTTAGTTGGATGCGCATTACTTGGTGAAACTTTTGGTTTTTGTTAATAGTACTTTATTCCACCTTTACATTGGCACATTAGTAATTTTTGGGGGGAAGACCGTAGATTTAGCTTCTATTCAAAGATACATATAGAGGGTGTTTGGTGCAGATTCAAAGTGGATTATGATAGAAGTTTTTAAAATGTGTGGTTGAAACGACGTGAGATCCGTAAAAGATGTGGTTGATATTGATTGTTTGACTTTGACTTAGATTAAAATCAGATTTTAATCCGGCTCAAACATGCCCTAATATGGACAAGGTTTTGTACCAATCCTGTTTTAGGATGTGAATTATTAACACGATCAGAATCATAAACACGTTATTGTTATTTTAACATTGGTTTCTTCGGTAAGAAGAAAAAAATAGCTACTTTTAACAAAAAAAAAGTTATATTATTAATCTTCTTTTGTTTTTCTTATTTATTTATTTATTTATTCCGAAAGTCACTTCTGCATGAATGATAGTTTACAAATTATCGATACAAAACTTCACGGAGAGTTCAGATTCTCCTAACCTTATTACATATGAAACAAAAATACACGGAGAGTTTAGATTCTTGAATTAATGCGTCTAGTGAAACGATTATCTTATCGAGTCAAAGACGTAACTTCTTATTGAATTCTTGAACTCTTGTATTGAGTCCTGAGACAAATAATCAAAAACCTTAACTAAACTAATTATAGAGTATTTTTGCTAAACACTTAGCATTCGTCTCTCCTCATTGAGTTGTTAAAGTTACTTTTCCAATTAATTTCAGTAGAAAACAAAAAAAGTAGGCAGAAAAATGCAATAATATCATTTCAATTCAAAAGGAAAGATATGACGGAAAGACATGAAATTTATTTGGTTTACAATTGAGATAATATCACAATGGGATTCGGACAAAGAGCTTGAGAATCTTGACTATAAACAGACATAATCAAATTATATATATGAATTAATCTGATAAAATTGGATTTGAGTGATCCACTTTAATGCATTCCTTTTTTTTCTAGCCATTGCTTTGAGATAAGAAGAAGAAATATGTCCTCTCATATATTCATTAATGAAAAATATTTTCCCGTTTATTTCACTTTTTTTTCTAGAAAAGGAGGACGTGACACTGTATCACTGTAAATTTGATTTCGAAACTCGCTCTCATCCATTTTTTGAAAATTATGGTCGTATCTTGTCTTTGATAAAAATTAAAAGGAATCTAATATGCGCATGAATGAGCATTTTAATACCACGATTTAAATAATATCTTAAATTTCTAAACAAATTAAGTCATGATATCCTTTGGCCTTTAAAGGACAGACTAGCATTGGAGTTTGCTTCAATTTCATGCTTTCCTATTATGGTTTGAAGTATGAAAAGGCCTTGTAATTTGTATGCTCAAGAAACACAAAAGATCTAGCCGTTGACATTGCCCAATTCTTCTCTCTTCAAAAGAGAAATTCCTCTAGTAATGACACTTTTTTCTTAAGAAACGTTGCCAAGTGGATTACACATTTGAGAAGCGCTGCACGTACAGAAGAAAATTTCACATAGATGCAACAGATTACTCACACAAGGGTGGGGTCTGCACTTTTTTTTTTCTTTTTAAATACAATGTAGGACCCATTATTGTCTTTATTCTGTTGCATTTTTATAGATTTTTTTCTGTACAAATTGATTTCTCCTAGTTTTATGCGCACATGAAATTAAAGGTTGATATTTTCTTCTATATCCAATTTAGTCAAGGGATTTATTTATTTTAAAGGTGATGCTTATTAAATTTTCAAAGTATTTAATTCAACTTTCAAAGTGACTTTTAGCGCTTAAATACTACAAACTAAGATGTTATACATTAAATTTCTCGTCGTTCATAATAGCAAAATTAAATTATCGCGTAAATGAAAAATGCATAATGTGATTGAATTGAACAATTTTGATCAACTATTACACTAATTATTTTATCCTAGATAGCCTCAAAATGGCTATTAAATCAAATTTCAATGGATGAATAAAAGCTTTTCTCTTAATCAATGTATTTGCAAAATGATGAATGATGGTCACGATAGAACTTTGGTAGGCCATGATACATAGCATGCCTTTAGACCAAATCATGTTCAATAACTGGCCTTGCCCTCTTTACATCATACGTTTACATTAGAGAGAACTTGCAATGATGCTATATTTTTCTTAAAACATCGCCGGTGTTCGGCAAAAAGGAAAATAAATAAAAATTAACTTTTTTTTTTCTTTATATCGTTCAATACTATTTAATTTATTTTATAATAAAGATTAAGAATACTTCGTGAAGTGTACCTCGGATGCTGCGATGGTACTTTATTTCGACATGATGATGATCAATTTATGAACTTTTCATACTAGGTGAAGTCACTGGTTTGTTCTTTTCCCAATGTTTGAAAATTTAAATTTATGTCACAACATTATTAATTATGCGTAGTAATTTCTTTATGACAATACTTTTTATTTTCCAAAGCGATAACTTTTCTTGCAAATGTTAATGGACCTAACACATCTTTTGCTTTGTTGTGGTCCATTGTTATTGAGCTACTATCCGACAAAATTGTGGTGTTTGAGTTGATGGCCACTTGGTGGGCCAAACATAGTCAATGGGCTTAGTTGATTATTACTAAGCTGACAAATTAAAAATCTGGATGTGACAACTTTGTTCACACTATAAATTCCAAAGAATTTTGTCGTTGCGAATACTAAAATATGCTAGCAATTATTAAAGTGAGAAGCCTAAAACTTTGGCTTTCTTACGAAATAAATATCGGTCTTTCGATCAACTCTACTACACGGTTTTATGTTACAGCAACACAATGCGACAACTTGACTTATTTAAGAGTTTTGTGAAAATGAAAAATTTAAGTTTGGGACAAAATGATTCAAGTAGATAGGTCGATTTTAAGTCACGTATGTCTACTATATTGAGACTCGAAAAAAAAATACGGAATTTTCGGAATTATTATTTATCGGGTAAGGTGTAGAAGTGGATTATAATCCTATTTCTTTTTCTCTTGAGGAAAAGAAGAAAATCCCTCGTAGATTCAAAGTAATGAATTAAGAAAAAGGAAAATACCAAACACATTGCACATTTCAAGAATATGAAACCCTAAGCAGCCATATGATATTTACATTGCTTTTCGGCCAAACCAAGACGACAAAGCATTCATAGTATAACACTTTGGCCCATGAGGTTTTGGCAAACATTAATGAATTGAAAGTCCAAAGACAGAGCCCAATATAATTTCGACCCTCCTAAGGAAACAAATAATTCGTCAATTTGAAATTTGAAGTACGTCTTAAAAGAGAATTTTATGTAGCCTTGTTAGCATATTGGTGAGAAGAAATAAACCAACGGATTAGTGGTCAAATTTTAAGGGAAATTTTGATACTTCGTACTACTCGTGGTGTAACATGTGTCCTTATTTGTTCCGATCATGAAGTAGATGAAATAAATTAAAAAATAAATTTGGACTGTTGGAGGGTTTTCTATGTAAAATTTTATATCTCGATCGGTTGATTGTATCGCATCTTTATTATCTCATTATTTGCTGAATTATAGTTTTTTTAGTATTTTAAAGCGAGGTCTAACAACTCAAACATAAGCAAAGTTTGATCGTTGCCAATAATGTAGGCTAAAGAACAAGAAACTTATGTTCAAATTAGTATAATACGTCAAGATTCTCACTCGGTTATTTATTCCAAATGTTTTATGCCATGTAATTTCTTATATTTATAACAACTAATATGTATCAATAAAGATAATATTGAATGATGTTGAATGTGAGATTGTCAGGACGTAAGACAACTTCTTTCAGTACCAACATCGAATATAAGTTAATCCTAAAGAATGTGAGGATTTTCGTTTAAGTTGGTCTTGATATAATATTCACTAGTACCGTTGTTGATGAATGCTATAACAACTACTTTGACGAAGGTAAATCAAAGTTCACGATCAATTGATTGAAAAATCGTGTTAGGGTTCTTTTCATGCTCGAGCAAGAGGGAAACTGAAAGAAATCCTAAATTTGTTCGTTCTGAATAATAATATATTTTATATCAACGGCTGCTCGAGGAACACTATGGAAGTAATGAAATTAAACTTTAGAAGGTAGAGCTCAAATTATCCTAGCATAATGGAATTGTAAAGATAATACACATCGTCTCTTAGTCGAGCTATAATTTTGTATTAAAAGATTATATGCAAGGTTCAATTTTCTTAAGCCACAATAATGGCTCATCAAGATAATAATAATAATAATACACACTTTAGCATTCTCCATATCTTTTAAAGTAGGGTTTAGGATCATAACCCACTCCACTAACCTCTTCAAAGTGATAAAGATATGATAACAAGTTCTATTAACTGCATTTGCATGTCAACTTCTTAATGGTCTTCAAACAATGTGCATGCAAAAAGGTTCTATCCAACTTTAAGTATTTAATAATTATGATTATGATTAAGTTAACACATAATCTTGAACATATAAATTACTAATTGATTTAAGATTGGACCGAAGTTGCTGGAGGTGTCATTTGTCTCTACTTTAGTAAGCATGAAAGGGTTTAACTGGACAACAAGCTTAATGTTAATAAGTACTAAAGTTCAGTCAACTTAGCTCAGGTTTGAGTTTCATTCTTTAAAATTCATTTTTTTTTTCCAAACTCATTTTCAATCACGCGTTCTTTTAATAAAATAAATTTGTACACAAATTCAAAACTTTTTCTTATTTTTTAATCACACGTTCTAAGAAATAAAAAAAGAGTCACTTTTTATAAAATTTGTTAATCTAGGGACTTCTCCACTATTCATTACACTTTAGATAAATGTTTTAGCAATCAGCACAATCACAAAAATTGTGATTCATTGTGTGGAGATATCTACCTGAAGTAGTCCACTGACACATTATTTATATCCAAAATCAATCACATTTTATTTAATCACTTTTAAACTTTTAAAAAGTAATGTATATTATTTAAATTTCATCTTCAATACGACTGCGACCCTCGTATATAGGTAGGATTCACTTTGTTTTCCTTGAATCTTATCACGTGCGCAATTGATTAAGCGGATGGCGATAAGACTTGAACTTCATGAACTTTTTGTACTTTGATATTATATTAAAACTTGAGGTTCCATAATAAAATGTGAATATTGTAAAGAGCAATAGTTCAAACTTTTATATGTTGATTAATATTTTTATACTTAAACAATATATAATTTTTACTTTTGACATGTACCTGCGGCTCTTTTGAACAAAATAACACTAAAACAAAAATAGTCATTTGCAATAGTAAAAATGCAACATTTGTTGATAAATGTTGTTAAAATGGTCTTTTGACAACAT